>CAUYLG010038004.1:0-21050 GCA_963573385.1 Cacajao melanocephalus | reverse complement strand
ATATCATAAAAATTATGACTTTTTTCTAAGGGAACTGAGTCATATAGGCCTTGAATAAATTATATATAATAATCTCTTTTTGTTTTTGTTTTTTTGAGATGGAGTTTTGCTCTTGTTGCCCAGCCTGGAGTGCAGTGGCACGATCTTGGCTCACTACAACCTCCGCCTCCCAGGTTCAAGCGATTCTCCTGCCTCAGCCTCCCGAGTAGCTGGGATTACAGGAATGCACCACCATGCCTGGCTAATCTTGTATTTTAAGTAGAACGGGGTTTCACCATGTTGGACAGGCTGGTTTCAAACTCCTGAACTCAAGTGATCCACCCACCTTGGCCTCCCAAAGTGCTGGGATTACAGGCATGAGCCACTGCGCCCAGCCAGACAAGTTAGGTCTTTTAGAATAAATTGGGCTTTGGATAAGTAAGTTAAATAATAAGAATTTAAAAGATGCTTTTTTGCAGTTGCTGTATTTCTTACATTTTAGATAGGTATTTTCAAGTGTTGGTAAACAAATCTTAGGTTTAGGAACCATTGGATTTGTAACAGTATTATGCTAATCAAAACTTTTAAAAAAAGTTCAAAATTGTTCTCATGTAATTATATAGATTTTCTTTTATCCTCAACCTGCATAAATTGTAAAGTGAGGCACATAGCCCCACATATGCAGAAATTAAAGCCTAGGCAATAACTTGGTGAAAATGGAATTTTCAGAACATTTCACTCCTTGTTTAGTACAATTTTATGGCCATGGTGCTAGCTAATGGAAATGGCTGGTATACTATTTATAGGCCAGCACTATTTTGGTGAATTTAAGCGAAACTATGCTCAGTATCATTGAAATGGGGGCAGGGTTGGGTTTGAGACGTGAAATCAATCATACAAAGTCAAAAATTATTTTAAGCCAGGAATAAAAGCTGAATTCCTCGTATCCAGTTTGCCTTTTCTTTCCATTTTAATGTTTGTCAGAAAGGGATTACTAACCGAAACTGAACCGTTGAGTTTTCTAGCCAAACAAATGTGATACATTTAAAAAATGATATTGCAAGCAGGTGTGACATGGCATTCATTAATCGAATAACTAAAGTAAAAATACATACATATTTGCAGGTAGAGTTTAATTTTGTGTGCTTTTAAGTGTGTGACTGTTTTTACCCTTTAACCCTCTCTACTTTTTGGTAAAACACATTGAATAGACACTGGTTCTTAGACCCTGGAAAAAAATCACCCCCATGGAAACTATTTAATCTTAGCTTTTCATTCAAGGCCTCTTTGCCGTGCTTACTTGGTCTGGCTCAGAGAGTGGAGTAATGAATCAGAAGCCTGCTTTATGTGAATAACAAATTCGAATCTCATTGCTGTGTTAGTAATTTTATGGTGTACACCTGGCCCTTTCAATTAGGGGAAAAAACAATTCAACAGCTCTCCTTGCTACCTAACTGTTAAGATTGCCCCAAAAGATAATCCCCTAGGGCCCTGCTTTGGAGAGGAGGGGATTACAGAGGCACTCTATCTACTACTGTAGTTTTTCTACTCTTCTTTCTGGCTGTGGGATGCATAAACCCTGAGTTCATCTGAACATCAAACAAAATTCAAATGGAAGCTTCAGTGATAATCCCTATTCTCTAGGAAGGAGAGTCTTAAGTTCTTTCATCCTTTTTGCAGTTGCCTATTGGATAACAGATATCTGAGTCATGCTTTAGTTTTCTGAAAACACTAATGATGTAAACCACTGTAGTAGTAATAAGCTGAAATTAGTATGCGGATTTAATGTTTCTCTACCCTCTGTGTTTGCAGCCTTTTAGACTGCAGGATAGGAAGTGTTCATTTTGTCTCAAGGAAGAGTGCATGCATTTAAGGAGCTAGGTGAAATTACCTCTGTGTGTTAGGTTTTTTTTTCCAAATGTAACACTATGATTGGGGTTAATATTTTAGACTCTTTGCCTTGATGCTGGGTTGCTGGATGTGTCCAAATGCCTGCTTTTTTGGATATTAGCTTGATTACAGAATTTCCCAAGGTCTTAAGCAGATTCTTCCTGAATATACAGTGCTTCCTTGTGTGTGGCTGGGAATGCAGTCTAGCCACAGTCCCTTTCTGATGTTTATGCTCTTGATCTCTGTATACTTCTATGTGCTTGACAGCATTTCTGTGTTAATAATGTGTTGCCTGTTGACTTCAGTTTTGATTTGGGGGCTGAATTGCTCCAGGAAAATTCAGATTTCTATAAAAAGATCAGTAACATTCATATTAAAGATGAATAGCATTTATATACACCTGCAGGCATGAGAAACAAGACAGGCTGTTACAGCAGTAGTAGTTAGCTATGGATGGTGACATTACTGGTCACTTGTAGACCATTATCATATTCTTCTTTAGACTTTCTATAAGAAAGATAAATGTTTTAAAAGGAGACTGTTAGAGAATGGCAACATTTTATCTTGACAAGTACCCTTGCAGTTAAATCTCATAATCTTTACCAGAAAAACTTAATCAAATGGAGAGTCAACCCGTTATTTAAACATAATGCGTTCTAAAACATGTAGATATATAAATCAGATCACTGCCATAATTAAATGCTGAAAGCTATATTTTAAGTGAATGTGAAATTAACAGAAGTTCTTAAGATTGGTATTTTAGCAGAAAACTCACAGTAACAGCATTTTTCTATTGAAAGGAAACTTCATCTATACCAGAACTTGAGAAATCTAGAAAACCTATAACGTGCCTGACGTTACACATATGTTAGTTAATGCCAATCTGAATCTTAAAATTCTTTTGATTTTTCTGGTTCTTTGTCAAACCATATTTGCTTAGCCTTTTTGAGGTTTCCCCTGTATAGGAAATCCTTACTAGCATTCAGGGGGATATTGGGGGGTTTATGGGGTTTTAACAAATATAAAACTATTACCTAAAATGTGAAGAAAATTTCAGAATAGTTTTACAACTGTAACACTCTTTGTCTTGTCATTATCTATGTATGTATATTTTTAGTCACTACAACTGTATTAAACTGTATTTTTTCTCTCTAAATCTCTTGCATAAGAGAAGAAATACCCTTTATGGTTCTTTTTAATATTTTGATTTGGTGTACCACAACTTGTATCTATAGTTATAATACTTATGGCTATTGAATGTATTTAGATTATTGATAGATATCATTGCAGTGACCATCTTTGTGAATAAGATTTTTGGGGATATGTTTGTCGAATTACTTCTTTAGGGTAGATTTTAAAAAATTGGTTAGAATATTTTGTCAGAAGATAGGAGTATCCTTATACTTGCTGCTTAATACCATGTTGCTTTCCAAGGGAAATCTGTATACAGCCTAATTAAGGCAATATGTCTATGCCAAATTTACTATAATTTTTGACAGCATTGACTAATAATTGTTGAAGATATTTGTGATACCTTAGTAGATGTACAGGATATCCAACAAAGACAGCATTTTCTCAGTGTTCACTCATTGTAGCGTACTTACATAACTTGTCTATGTATATCTTTTGATCTGGATTTTAGGATAATTTGTATTGAAACTTTTAGATTATCTTCCCAGTCTCCTCTCCTCCTCTCACCCCCTCCCCCCTCTCCCTCCCTCTTTTTCGAGACAGTCTCTCTCTGTCTCCCAGGCTGCAGTGCAGTGGCATGATCTTCGCTTGCTGCAACCTCTGCCTCCTGGGTTCAAGTGATTCTTGTGCCTCAGCCTCCCAAAGATTTGGGATTACAGACCTGTGCCATAATGCCCAGCTAATTTTTTATTTTTAGTAGAGACGGTAATTTCACCATGTTGGCCAGGCTAGTCTCGAACTCCTGACCTCAGGTGATCCACCTCCTTCAGGACCTGAAAATGCTGGGATTACAGGTATGAGCCACCGCGCCCAGCTTCAGTCTGTTCTTTTTTGATGCTTGTTTAGGGCTACTTTCAGGTTCAGTCTTTTGGTGTTTTCTCCTTCCGGGGGGTGGGGGGTATAAAGACCAAAAAAAATCATCAATATTGAAAAGAATTTCAGCTTCAAAATATTTACCTTGAAATTTACTGGTAGCATTTATAGGAAGGAGAAATTTAGAATGTCCAGAGTCAGTTCAAGTGTAAGGAGACTGGTTAGGTGCATTGGCTCACACGCCTGTCACTTTGGGAGGCCTAGGAGGGTGGATCATTTGAGATTGGAAGTTCAAGACCAGCTACTCAGGAGGCCAAAGCAGTAGAATTGCTTGAACCTGGGAGGCGGAGGCTACGTGAACTGAGATCATGCCACTGTGCTCCAGCCTAGGCAAGAGAGCGAGACTTCATCTCAAAAAAAAAAAAGTGTAAGGAGTCAAAGACCCCACAGCCTTTCTGGGATATTTCAACAACTCCTAGAACTGAGGGATAGCTACATTTGTTGCTTTACTGCCTGTACCTCATAGGTGCCGTATGACTGGCATTCAAACTACTCTATCCCTTTTGAGCCTAGTAAATATAATTTGTTTTGAATACTGAAAATCATACTTTTTATATTCTTTCTCATCTGTTACTTTATATTCTAAACATATATATGATTTGCATACTCTAAAGACAGTAGTTCTCTGATAGCATCAGGTAATTAGATTCATTGAGATTTTATTAACTTTGTTTTCTGTCAGGGAAAAAGTGTGTGTGTGTGTGTGTGTGTGTGTGTGTGTGTGTGTGTGTGTGTGTTTATTTATTTATTTATTTATTGAGACAGAGTCTCTGTCACCCCAGGCTGAAGTGCAGTGGCATGATCACGGCTCACTGTAGCCCCTGCCTACTGGCTCAGGTGATCCTCCCACCTCAGCTTCCTGAGTAGCTGGGACTAAAGGCATGCACCACTATGACCAGATAATTTTGTATTTTTTTTGTGGAGGTGAGGTTTTGCCATGTTGCCCAGGCTGGTTTTGAACTCCTGGGCTCAAAAGATCCTCCCACCTCGGCCTCACAGTCATAAGCCACCATCCCCGGCCTATCTGTGTATGTTTAAACAAAGCATAATTTTTAGAAAACAGCCTTCCGGGATACTCTGTAAGAGTTAAGCAGATATCAACTACATTTAAATTTCCTCTTAGTCGTCTTGATACTGATGTTAATATATCCTTCTTGATCATTAGTGGAAGGCTTATGTTACTATGTAATTGTTTTGCTGAGCTGCTTTTTCATAGAATTGTTGAGGTGATTTTTCCTGTCGATAGGTACTTATTTTTAGTCTGAAAATTATTTGGATTCCTCATTCCTCTTTTTCCCAAAGCAAAAGCTAATTCATATTCTCCTTCTCTCTGTCAATGTCTCTCTTTCTCTCTTCTCTCTCTCTCTCTTTTTTTTTTTTTTTAAATTAGAGTTGTGGTCTTGCTATATTGCCCAGGCTGGTCTCAAAACTCCTGGTCTCAAGTGATCCTCCTGCGTTGGTCTCCCAAAGTGCTACAGTTATAGTTGTGAGCTGTCATACCTGGCCACTGATTCTCTTATTTTCTTTTTCCTCAGTCATTCAAGTTTTGTTTTCAAATTGGTCATCAGAAGTTTTAGGTGCTTTGTGCAAATGAAGTGGTGCTGTTCTTCAGGCATGGGTGCTGTTGGGTACATGTTAATTTTTATTTTTTTCCTTTCTCTTACTCAGATTGAGTCTGTTTCTCAGCCACTGGAAAACCATGGTGCCCCTATTATTGGTCATATTTCAGAGTCACTGTCTACCAAATCATGTGGAGGGCTCAGACCTGTCAATGGAGTTATTAACACGTAAGTTTCAACTCTTCTACTTAGGCTTAGTAGACTTGTAAAGGTGTTTTGGAGCTCTTAGTTCTCTTTAGCCAAGACTGACCCTGGTTTAAAGAAGCAGATACCTTAGCACTTAGTAATGTTTTTAATCTTCACTGTGTAGTGAAGCAAGTATATTTTAATTAATTTTGTATTTTCTTTTTACCTACTAAAATGGAACGGGCCTGGAGTACAATAAAAGACACTACAGTTATTGTGAATTATTATTGTTTTAATCTTGCAGGAATTCTCAGAAGTGTTTATATTAACCTCCTCTGTTCTAGGACAGATTAGATCTCTAAAGAATATGTTTGTAAATCTGTATTTATGAAGATTAAGGGAGATCTTGCACAAGTGAATGATGTGTACAACACCCTTAAAATCCAAGTTTCATAGGAGAACTGATTCTAAGGAAGCCCATTAACATTTGCAGAATTCATCATTTTCTAACCAGTTGTAGTTCTCAAGACTTTATTTACTCATGCGTTTTGTTGTAGAGAACCTAATTAGTAGAACTTGAGTTTATTGACTTTTATACCTTTCAGACATAATGTAGTTAATGTGCACAAAGAGCCTTATACATAAGCACATGCAGGTAGATTAGCAGACATCAGGAGGAGACCTGCTTCTGCTCTAGAATGCTTGTTTGTGTCTGGATACTAGTAAATAGAGGAGGTTGAACCAGTATAAGAGGCTTTGTTTCTGTGTGTTTTCTTTTTGTTGTTGTTTGTTTATTTTGTTTCTCTGTGTGTTCTGAAAATACTCTTCCTTCCCCTTGTACAGTCTTCAGCCTGTCTTGGCAGACCACATTCCAGGTGACGGCTCTGATGCTGAGGAACAATTACATAAAAAGCAACGACTGAATCTAATCTCTTCATCATCTGATGGCACCTGTGTGGCAGCCCGGACACGTCCTGTACTGAGCTGTAAGAAACGGAGGCTTGTTCGACCCAACAGCATTGTTCCTCTTTCCAAGAAGGTCGGTACCGATGAGAGCTGGTCATTGTCAAGCAGTGAGCCAGATGCTCACATAGAGAGATTAGTCTCTTGCCAACTTTGGTGTTTTCTAAACTTGGCTAACCACCAAGGTCTTCTAAGGGGCTTTATAAAATACTAGGCTCCTGGTCCGTGTTTGCTCTGGAGTTGGGCATTGGAAAAAATCCTGTTTTCAGAAAACACAAAACTCCTAGGTGACTTTGCAGTTAGTTTTGAAAACCACTGGCTTGAGCCTTTTTTTTTTTTTTTTTTTTTTTTTGTGATGGAGTCTCGCTCTGTTGCCAGGCTGGAGTGCAGTGGCGCAATCTTGGCTCACTACAGTCTCCACCTCCCATGTTCAAGTGATTCTCCTGCCTCAGACTCCCAAATAGCAAGTATTACAGGGGCATGCCACCACACTCAGCTAATTTTTAAATTTTTAGTAGAGACAGGGTTTCACCATGTTGGCCAGGTTGGTCTTCATCTCTTGACCTCATGATCTTCCTGCCTCATCCTCCCAGAGTTCTGGGATTACAGATGTGAGCCACGGCACCTGGCCTAGTTTGATCTTTTTAATAGAAATGGGGGAGACTGAAAGTTTAAGTACTGCCATTAATACTTTGAAGGAAAATAGTGTGCCCTCTCACCTGCACTGTTATTGCTGAAAATGGCAGTATAGAATGCTTTGCCCTGAAAAAGAATCTTGGCCACGTGCAGTAGCTCATGCCTGTAATTCTAACACTTTCGGAAGCTGAGGTGGGAGGATCACTAATACCAGGCTGGGCAATATAGTGAGACCCTCATCTCTACAAAATATTTAAAAATTAGCCAGGCATGGTGGTACACACCTGTAGTCCCAGCTACTCAGGAGGCTGAGGCAGGAGGATTGCTTGAACCCATGAGGTTGAGGCTGCTTTGAGTTATGTTTGTGCCACTATGCTTCAAGCTTGGGTGACAGAGTGAGACCCTGCCTCGGAACAAAATGAATCTTCACTAAACTTTTAAAATTGTTGTTACTAAAAAAAGTTTGTCTTCACAAAGGAAATGGAGATTAATTCACAACTGCAGGGAGTTTTAGATTGCTGACTCTTCAAATAGCAGAGTTGGCTTTATTCCAAAACTAATGAAATAATACTTCAGTAAAATTGGTACTATGCAGGAATTAAGAGCATTATCTTTGAACATGATAAACTTGGGTTTGAATCATGGTACTACCACGTAGTAATTTTGTAATTTGGTGCATGTTAACCACCCCAATTCCCACTCCTTAAAAGCCTCAGAGATCTCATAGGATTGTTTGAGGGTTAAATGAAATGTATGTAACATGCTTATTAGGATATCTGGTTGATAAGTTCCTAGTACAAAGTGGCTGTTACTGTTACCACTTTGGTTGCTATTCATTCCTTCTTTTTAACAAATGTTTATTGGCCTCCTGCAGTGAGCTAAATCTGTCTAGTCACTGGGAGTACAAGACTAAACAAAACCAACGGAAGTGCTTACCCTCATGAAATATTCTAGTTGGTAGAGAAAGAAAATAATAAATGAACTCTACTGTGTGTCCTATAGCATTAAATCTTGGAGAGAGGCTAGGCACAGTGGCTCATACCTGTAATCCTGGCACTTTGAGAGGCCAAGGTGGGAGGATCACTTGAGTTCATGAGTTTGAGACAATCCTGGGCAACATGGTGAGACCCTGTGTCTTTAAAAAAAAGAAAGAAAGAAAGAAAAAAAGCTAGCTGTGGTGGCAAGCACCTGTAGTCCATCTGCTCGGGAGGCTGAGGCAGGAGGATCATTTGAGCCCACCATATCGAGGCTACAGTGAGCCATGGTCACACTACTGCACTCCTGCCTAGGTGACAGAATGAGACTCTGTCTTTAAAAAAAAAAAAAAAAAAATTCCTGGAGAGAGAAATGCAATAGAGGGGAATAGAGCTTGCTGGAGAGCTCAGATAAAGTGATAAGGATTAGCCCTTTGAGGTATTCCAGAGCTTGGGTATTCCTTCTCATTCTGTGAAAGATGAAGAAAGGATTGGGAAGGAGTGACCAATAAAGTGGAAGAAAAACCAAGAGAGTGTGTTATGTGAAAGGCAAGGGAAGAAAGTGTTTCAGAGAAGGGAGAGGGATTGTCTGTGTCAGTTGCTGCAGGCAAGACCAGTAAGATGAAGCCCGAGAATTGAGACCGTGGAATTTAGTGGGGCTGGGTTGTTGCAGACATTGGTGAGCAGTTTTGGTAGAGGCAGAAGGGTGAATGAAAGCTTGGTTGGAGTGGATTCAGGAGAGAATGCCACAGAAGGAATTGAGGGAACCATTGTAGATAACACTTTCAAAGAATGTTGCTGTGAAAGAGAGCAGAGAATAGGGATTTTTCTTAAGGGAGCCACTAGCAGCGTATTTGCTAATGACAAAGAAGGGAGATGAGAAAATTGCTGGAACAATTAATTGCACGGTGAATTTTCAGTACTTTCCTTGTTTTGTTCTAGTATGCAATTGTACTGTGTAAGTTTTCCATGATCTCTTTAGGAAAAAGAATTGTTAGAATTGACTGTCAGCCAATACCATTTGTTCCTGCCCATTCCTCAGATTCTACCTGAAATACCAAAATAGCAGAAATAGAAAAGAATAAGATATTTGGCAGGTTTTTCATATTGACATTTCAGTCTCTCAGGTTTTTTACTGATAGTCGTATAAATCTAAATGATTTTCAGAGGAGTTGATAACAGGAATGTCAGAAAGCAGTATATTACTGTCAAGTGTAGGAAAGTAGCTTTTTGTCAAGTCCTTGATGAATTTAACACAGAATGCTTTTACATCTTAAAAAACTCACGAAAATACAGCCTCTTTCATCTGTTTTGGCAGTTTGCCAGCCACTGTGGCGTGACGTCTAGGAGTCTCATAAAAATTTTCTGAAGTAGGTGGTGCCTCCTGGATTTTTTTTTTTTAATCTGTGAAGTAGCAAACCTTCTTTTGATTGATGCCTAAGAACAAATGTAGTTTTGAATGTACATATAAAATTGTGAGATAGCTTAGGCAAGGGATAGGCATAAAACTATCCTTTGGTTCCAATTCCAGTTTTTAAAACAGAAATCATCCTGACACAAAAATAAGATATCTGAAAACTAAGACAAAGAAATTATTTGACTTTGGGAAATATACCATGTACTAGATGTAGCAGAAAGCTGGAGTTGTGCCAGAGTTGGAGACACATACCATTCCTTCTGTCTTCGTTGCTTTCTGAGTCTCACATGGCTCCTTGCTCACTATGTGCCCTCAGTGGTATTTGCTGATGAGCAAGCATCTTGCCTTCTGTCATCTTGAATTGTGTCGTTTTCCAGACAGATTTATTCAACAGCATTTTTGAGCGCTCACCGTATTATTCAGGGCAGTCACGTTGCATTAGTAAGCAAAACAAAGCCCTTACCTTCATGGAGCTTACTTTCTCATGAAAGAGCAGAGAAGTTAACAGGTTAATTATTTTCTGATGTTGTTACATGACAATGAGTTCACATTTATTGTGAGTGCAGAGTACAAAACAGAAAACAAGTAATTAATATTTTTTTATTGTCTACATCTTAAGTGATCTCTACTACATGCCAGAACCAAATATAAAACTCACTTGAAGGAACTCATTCAGTTACTCTGTGTGTGTGTGTGTGTGTTCCTTTCTTTCTTTTTTCTTTTCTTTTTTTTTTTTTGAGATAGAGTCTTGCTCTGTAGCCTAGGCTGGAGTGAAATGGCGCGATCGTGGCTCAGTGCAACCTCTTCCTCCCGGGTTCAAGCAATTCTCCTGCCTCAGCCTCCCAAGTAGCTGGGATTACAGGCATCTGCCACCATGCCTGGTGGCATTTTTTGTATTTTTAGTAGAGACAGGGTTTTCCTATGTTGGCCAGGCTGGTCTCGAAGTCCTGACATCGTGATTCGCTCACCCCAGCCTCCCAAAGTGCTGGGATTACAGGTGTGAGCCACTGTGTCTGGGCAGTCTATATAACTATTATGGTTGGGATGGATTGGCACAAAAGACCAGAGGAGGAAAGACAGACTAACAGTAGTAATCCGGGAGGAGGTAATAGTCTAAGGCCTCTACAACTATGAATGTGGAATATTTTAAATGTAATTGAAGGAATAATCACTAGAGTGTGGTAAAGTGAATATCAGAGTAAGGCCTATGGAGAACATGATTTTATTATAAATCAATTTATTATATATATTATTATATAATACATAATCATAATTTTATTATAAAATGACAGGTAATTACTAATTGTAGTTACTAAATAGCCTATATTGCCGTTTATTGTGTGTTTCATCACTTTAGGGGTCTAATATGGTAGATGTTAGTAATTATCTAAGTGAATGAAGAAGCACTCCAGTGGAAAGTTCTTATAATGTGTGCCATTATGTTCATTTCCTGGCCCACTGCTTCTGTGTAGATGTTCATAACTTAACCTAAATGTACTAAAATTTCAGATCAATAAAATTCTTAAAATTGGTACCAACCAATTTTAAAATAGGGTTGCTTTTTATTTTTTAAGTAAGATTATTTTTATAATTAAATCATAATACAACTTAAAAAAAAAAAAAAGGAATGTAGTTTTGTTAATAATTTACTGCATTGTTCTCATTCTCAATTTACTGTGGACCATTAGAAACTTATGTATAGTCTGGCAGTGGAAACCATCAGTGTTTGGAAATTAATGGTTGAAAAGGCTGGGGATTTTTTTGGTGCTAATAACCAATAGAATAACTAATGGCCACATTTATTACTAACATACCCTTGAAACTTTTTTATTGCCCTTAATGGCATTAAAAAAAGAATTTTTTTTTAAAGTAACATTTCCTAACAAATAGTTGGGCAGTGTTCTGGTATGATTTTAGAATTTTGTAGTCTGTGTTAGAGTGTAACATGGGGAATTGCTCTGGGCTAAATTTTAAAATTGGCTTCCATAGAATTCCGAGTAGTCCTTCTCCTTTTCCTATTGTATCACAATTGAAGAGTGGCACTTTTGTAGGGCATTCCCTTATGGTTATGTCCAGGTTTCCTGTAGACATCAGGGTAGAGATAAAGGTGTTGAGTTAATATATACTTCTAGGTTTCCTAGTTTTGATTCCACCTATTTAAATCTCAGTTTCATAACATTGTGGTTGAGGACTAATGAACTAGAATTATTATGAGTCAGTATTAAAAGTTAGTAATTTGATAAATCCTCCCTTGACAGAGTGCAGTAGACCTTGGAGGCCCAACTTTTTAATACTAGATATTTGGAAGGGAGCAAGTGTGCCATGTAGAAAATTGTAGTACCTTAGGACATAAGGCTAGTAAAAGAAGACTCAGAAATCACTCTGTGCTTGGAACAGTTGCCTCTAAAACTGAGCGTGTTTATATACACATTATTAAACACATGCAAAATAAATTTTGAAAGTCTGAAATAGAGTAGAAGCTCAAATGTTTTGTTTCTTCACTCTGATGGATCTTGGAGAGCCAGTTGTGGGATATGCTTGATTATTATAGAGTTGTCAAACCTATAAAAATCTTTACAGATGTTAACAGTGGATGAGTTAGATAATTATCATCAAATGCAGAAACAAAAACAAATGACTGTAACCTGTCCTTGAGCCAAAATAATTGTTACAGTGTTTTGGATGAATATGCTGTGATTAACAGAGAATGGTGAAATAGAGTTTTATTTTGATATTAAAATTCTTCCGTAAGTATTAAATTCGGTATTTCTTGGGAATTCCTTCAAAGAGAATTGATAGCATTACAGTATAAATTAAGGAAACATGGGAATTTCTTCATGTTTTATCTCTATTTTAGTTTTTTTAAATTATTTTATAGAGGTCTCACTCAGTTTTTTAATAAAAGTGTGAACCAAGTCTTCTGTTTTTCTGTTTGTTACAGTTTATGAGTGCTGTTGATTTGTAGGTATTCATTTTGTAATTGAACACTTTTCTGAACTCTTAACTTTAACGGTGTTTTCAGTGACTAACTTTCCAGATAGGCTGTCTTAACAGTGGCAAACACACCTTTTTATATACTTCTCATTCCATTTTCTTGTTTAGATGCTTATTTTCCCTTCTGTCTTACATAATAATAAAACGTTTAACTTTTTGAATTTTCTTCTGAGTATAGTTTTGGATGGCATTCCAGAGCCTTTGGTGTACAAAGTGTACTTACTGCTTATAGATTTGTAAATTGCCTTTAAATTTTTGAGTTATTTTCCCAAGAGTTAAGAGTTAAGTTTCTAAAATTCTTAAATGGTTATTTTTTTGTATGCCTTTAATTATTAATTACTAATTTGTATAGCATTTTGTTCAGAATTATGTTTCTGTAGTTCCTGCTTATATTTGTGCTCTATTTTGATATTTCAAATATTTCATTGATGTCTAGTAGACATATATAGTATTTGTATAAAACCCTATATGTTTATATAATCATATTCTTAGTGACTTAACAGCATTAAAATATTATACAAATTCTCCTCAGCTTACAATGGAGTTATGTCCCCGTAACTTCATCATAAGTCAAAAATGCATTAAGTACACCTAGCCTACCAAATATCATAGCTTAGCATAATCTACCTGAAACGTGCAAAACACTTATATTAGACCACAGTTGGTCAAAATAATGTAACAAAAGCCTATTTTATAATAAAGTGTTGAATATGTCATGTAATTTGACTACTGTACTGAAGCTGAAAAACAATGGTCACATGGGTGCTCGAAGTATGATTTTTACTGAATGTGTATTGCTTTTGTGCCATCATAGAGTTGAGTCATAATTCAATTTTTGTTAGTTGGGGACTGTCTTTATATCAGTTCTGTCTCAGTAGCCTTAAATTCTACTTTTCTTGATACTAATGTTATAGTGTATGCATGTGTATTCTTTTGTTTTTCTTATCCATATATTGTTTGTGTGTGTGTGTTTTTTAAAATCTCAGTTTGTTTATTTATTTGAAACAGAGTCTTGCTCTGTCGCCCAGGCTGGAATGCAGTGGTACAGTCTTGGCTCACTGTAATCTCCGCCTCCCAGGTTCAAGCACCTTAGCCTTCCTAGTAGCTGGGACTACAGGCACCCACCACAACGCCCAACTATTTTTTTATTTTTTGTAGAGACAGGGTTTCACCAGGTTGGCCAGGCTGATGTCAAACTCCTGACCTCAGGTGATCTGCCCGCTTTGGCCTCCCAAAGTGCTGGGATTACAGATGTGAACCACTGCACCAGGCTCAGTTCTTTTATGTTTTTATAAGTTCATAAAACCACCTTTTATTATATTTTGTTTGAGGCTTAAATGGAACTTCCCTTTGGACTTCAAATTTTAGTCAATAGATGTCTTTATTTTGTTTTCTTTATTTGTTTAGAGATGGGGTCTTGCTCTGTCATGCAGGCTGGAGTGCAGTGGCACGGTCATAGCTCATTGTAACCTTGAACTCCTGGGCTCAAATAATCCTCCTGCCTCAGTCTCCCAAGTAGTTAGGAATACAGGCACACACCACCATGCCCAGCTTTTTTTTTTTTTTTAAATATATATATTTTGTAGAAAGAAGGGTCTTGCTATGATGCCCAGGCTGATACCCAACTCCTGGGCTTAAGTGCCTTCCACCTGTGACTCCTGATGTTTATAAGGCACATTCAAAGTAGCAGGCATTGGCTCGGCATGGTGGTTCATGCCTGTAGTCCCAGGACTTTGGGAGGCCAAGGCAGATCACCTGAGGTCAGGAGTTTAAGACCAGGCTGGCTAACATGGCAAAATGCTGTCTCTACTAAAAGTACAAATATTAGCTGGGCGGGGTAACACACACCTGTAATTTCAGCTACTTGGGAGGTTGAGACAGAATCTCTTGAACCCAGGAGGCAGAGGTTGCGGTGAGCCAAGATTGCACCACTCCAGCCTGGGTGACAGAGCAATACTCTGTCTCAAAAAAAATTTTTTTTAATAATTAAAAAAAAAAAGTGCCAGCTGTTAATGCCCTCAACTACTTGGGAGGCTGAGGGAGAAGGATGGCTTGAGACCAACCTGGGCAACATAGAACTTGTCTGAAAAAAAGGGTGTTCTGCCACTAATTTCTTTGTTGTCATAACTTTTTTATTTGCCTCTTTAAAATTGTTTTTAAATTTACCATCTTTAATATTTTTAAGTGTTCAGTGGTAATAAATACATTATATCCTTCTCTCAGTTCATTCCAACCCCCCTTTTCCTTCATCTACTTTTAGCATTTTGGGTGTTTTTGTTGTTGTTGTTTCTTTTTTTTTCCTTCTTCTTATCTCAATAGGAGCAAACATTTTGGTTTTTATATGAAACATTTTAAAGGCAGATTTAGTTTTGTTTTTCGAAAAATATCCTGAAAGTCTTCTAATGGGATTTTATTATGTAGAGAATCATTTTTAGTTTTGTATTCAGTTTTGAAACTAGATATACAGTTGTTATTTAAGCTTATTTTAATTATAACCGGTTTCAGTGTTCAAAGACAGGTTTTTTTTTTTTTTTTTTTTGAGATGGAGTCTTGCTCTTGCTGCCTAGGCTGGAGTGCAATGGCACCATCTCAGCTCACTACAACCTCTGCCTCCCAGGTTCAAGCGATTCTCCTGCCTCAGCCTCCCAAGTAGCAAGTAACTGGGACTACAGGCATGTACCACCACATTCGGCTAATTTTGTATTTTTAGTAGAGACGGGGTTTATCCATGTTGGTCAGGCTGCTCTCAAACTCCCGATCTCAGGTGATCCGCCCACCTTGGCCTCCCAAAGTGCTGGGATTATCCTCACGTGGCCGAAAGACAGATTTTTTCATACCTTCATATCCGTGTTTATTATTGAGTCCTTAATTTGATCTGTAATGATTTGGTGATTAGACTTTCATTTATGAGCAACAGTTGGACTGTTTATCAAGTTCTTAGCTCATAACCCTTTTCCCTAATACTCTGTTCCACTGCCTTGGGTGGGTTGAGGGGGGTGATTCGGTGTTTGTTTTGTTTTTGCATAAAGTAAGGCTAATGCCAATCCTATTTATATTGGTAACCAGTTCTACTCCGCACTGTTCAGTATGGTTGCCACTATCTACATGTACTTATTTTAATTTAATTTAAATACTATTAAAATTTCAGTTTCTCATTCATCCTAGCCACATATCAGGTGTTCAGTAGCCACACATGACTAGCAGCTGCCTTGGGTAGTGCAAATAGGGAACATTCCATGGTTACAAAACTGCATTGGACAATGCTTCAGCGTTTATTTAGCTGTGTCAAATTTTCTTCTAATAGTTTTGATCTTGCCTCTCTTAGGTTTGAAATTGCCTTTCTTTAAGTGTACCAATTATTTATAGGTTATTGTTTTCTATCTTTTGTATGTAGTTCTTACTAGTGTTAAAGAAGAAGATAATCAGTGACATTTATTAAAGCACAGTAAGGCAGACTTCATTTCGGTGGGGAGGTGGTTAGGGGACCTGTCATGATTGGCATAAGGACCACTGTGATGGAATTTCGAGCCATATTTTAGGATTATCAATTTGGTATTGAGTAAGAGAGATTGGGCTCTATTCCAAATACAGCACGGGCAAGTTGGAATTTATAGTCAGTGATCAAGGCGGGGGTCAGTGGTTGGAAAATTACTAACAGGAAACATCAGGGATAAGGAGGGATTGTGGCTAAACCAACCTAACAGGATTTCTGCTGAAGACAGGCCAGAGTAATCAGACATTACCTGGGGGATATTAGAAGGATGAGAGTGATCAGATATTGAGGGTGCATTCTTGGAAAATTGACACAGCAGGGCCTAGAAGAAGGTTCTAAAGTTTGGTTAAGCAAAGAACCTTTGTTACTATCTGCTTCCTGACATTGTGACCATTAAATTAGACGTGGGGAGTGAGTAGTGCGATTGGACACACATACAGTCTTGAGCTGTGTTAAAGACGTTTCAATCAACAACAGACTTCATTTACAACTGTGATCTGTGAGATTATAATACATGTTATTACTAGACCTTTTCTAAGTTTAAATACAAAAATCCAGCAATTGCCTACAGGATTAATTATAGTTACATTCTTTCCACATTGTAGCCTAGGAACAATAGGCTGTCCCATGTAGCCTAGCTATGTGATTGATCTCCATTTGTGTAAGTATCATCTCCATTTGTGTAAATATACTGTATGATGTTCATACAATGATGAAGTCACTTACTGGCACATTTTTCAGAATATAATCCCCATCCTTAAGTGGTATATGACTATAATAGATACTCAGTTGTTAGCTGTTAACTCCTTTCTCTTTATTTCCAAATAAAGTTACATTCCAAGATTCTTGATGGACATAAATGTTAGGGAGAGGGACAACACTGGTTTGCTCAGTACCCTTGCCTTTAGTCCATGACTCTGACTGATAATGATAGTTGAATCCTTTTCTCAATTCCCAAGTTGGAAGACACATTGATAGATGCTATGAATATTTAGCATACCTTGATTCTGAATTGTTAACAACACATGAGTTAAGGGTGCCAACCCTTCACATGGTTGAAAATTCATATGTAACTTTGGACTCCCACCAAAATTAAAACCTATTGTTGACCAAAAGCCTTACCAATAGCACATTCAATTAACATGCTTTGTATGTTATATGTATGATATACTGTATTCTTAGAATAAAGTGTGATAGACCAAAAAAATGTTAAGAAAACCATTAAGTGGAAGTGGGTTATCATAAAGGTCTTCATCCTTAACATCTTCATGTTGAGTACGCTAAAGAAGAGGGGTTGGTCTTGCTGTCTCATGGGTGGCAGAGGCAGAAGAAAATCCAAGAATAAATGGACCTGCACAAGTTGAAGAGTTAGCTGTATATGGAAAAGCTTGCCAGGGTTACTCTTCAAGTATAAAGAATGATGAAATAAACATCGGTATATGTGCCACTGTAAATGTTAATATTTTGACTTTTTTTTACTTGATCTGCATTCTAAAAATATAAGAAAATAAGATTAAAAAAAAAAAAAAAACTCCTGGCCAAATTCAGTGGTTCACACCTGTAATCCAATCACTTTGGAAGGCCAAGCTAGGAGGAAGCCAAGAGTTAGAGACAAGCCTGGGCAACATAACAAGACCCTATCTACAAAAAAGTTTTCAAAAAATTAGCCGGGCATGATCACACTACTCAGGAGGCTAAAGCAAGAGGATGAACTCTTGATCCCAGGAGTTCAAGGTTACAGTGAGCTATGATCACACCATTGTACTCTAGCCTGGGTGACAGAGTAAGACTCTTGTTTTTTTGGTTTTTTTTTTTTTGAGACAGAGTCTTGCTGTGTAGCCCTGGCTTGAGTGCAGTGGCATGATCTTGGCTCACTGCAATCTCCAACTCCCAGGTTCAAGCGCCCACCACCACACCTAGCTAATTTTTATATTTTTAGTAGAGATGAAGTTTCACCATGTTGGTCAGGCTGGTCTCTCGAACTCCTGACCACGAGTGATCCACCTACCTCAGCCTCCCAAAGTGCTGGGATTATAGGCGTGAGCCACTGTGCCTGGTTGACTCTTATTTTTTTAATTCACCATTGTATGCTTAAGATGCCTATGTTGATATACATAATTTTATTTTAGGTTTTTGAGACAGGGTCTTACTCTGTCACCCAGGTTGGAGTGCAGTGGCACGACCTCAGCTCACTGCAACCTCTGCTTCCCAGGCTCAAGCAGTCATCCCACCTCAGCCTCCCAAGTAGTGGGACCGCAGCTGCGTAGCACCATATCCGGCTAATTTTTTTGGATACACATCATTTCAGTTTGGTTTTTGTAACTAGTCTTCTAAAAAAGACTTTTGTATGGGTGTGAATGTATCCATATACTATCTGTTGACTTCAGGGCTCTAAATTGAAGCCATATTTTAGGCTTATTAATTGTGTCCAAATCTTACATATCCTTTGGTTTGCTTTCTGTTTTGTTTGCTTTCTGTGGATTTGTTGGTTTTTTCTTGTAGTTTTTTTTTTTTTTTTTAATTTGTATATACTCATGTATTTCTAGGATGGCTGGTTAGGTATTTTACACACAGGTTTATGATTTTTATTTCTTCTTGATTATTTCTTTTATCATTACAGAGTTTCCCTCTTGGTTTCGATTAGTGCTTTTAGTATAATTACCTTTCTTTGGTAAGTACTTGCTAGGTGTATCTTTCTCCATCCCTTAATTTTCAGCTCTTTATATCAGTTTTAGGTGTTTTTAAGAAGTGAGTTAAATCTCTTCACATTTACTCTGATTATTGTTACATACAGAATCATTTTTGCCATCATTGTTTGTTTAAACCTCTTTTATTTTCCTTTGTTTTATTCCTTTTCTGCTGTCTGTTGGGTTGGTTGGATTTTCTTTTTCTTTGGTTATACATTTCATCTTTGTTCATTTAGTAGTTTTTTTAAATATTAAAAAATGTAATTGAGTATATCCTAAATTAGTATGTGTAGTTGCTTTTAGAATAGTAGGACTTTAAAATGTCTGTTTAAAAAATCCTGACTTCCAGGTGTCAAGATTTTTTGACATCCCAAAAAATGTGGGATGTGCCACCTGTAATCCCAGCACTTTGGGAGGCCAAGGCAGGTGGATCATTTGAGGTCAGGAGTTCAAGACTAGCCTGAACAAAAAATAGAAAAATCAGCAAAGTGTGGTGGTGCACGCCTATAATCCCAGCTACTCAGGTGCTTGAGGCACGAGGAAACAGTTATTTTTAAGTCCTTGTCTGCCAACTCTGTAATCTGGATTACTGGATACTCTTGTGTGTTTAACCACTTTTCTTTTAAAATATTGTTCTTGCCTCGTTCTCCTTCTAGGGCTCTGATTACAGATTTTTATCATTATGCTCTCAGGCTCTTTACATTCTTTTATGTATTTTTCATTCTTTTTTTCTTCTGTTCCTGTTTATATAGTTACTATTAACTTGTCTACCACCTGACTTCTGGTAAACAGTTTTGTGTCTAATATGATGTCACTTCATCTTTTGAGCTTTTAAGTTTCCATTTGGTTTGGTTTTTATGTGTTTAAGAACCTGGCCAGATGTGGTGACTCAGACCTGTAATCTCAACACTTTGGGAGGCTGAGGCAGGAAGACTTCTTGAGGTCAAGTGTTCGAGCCCAGCCTGGGCAACATAGTGGGACTCCATGTCAAAAAATTTTTTTTTAATTAGCCAGGCGTGGTGGTGCATACCTGTAGTCCTAGCTACTTGGGAAGCTGAGGTGGAGGATCACATGAGACCAGAAGGCTGAGGCTATAGTGAGCCGTGAGCACGCCACTGCAGTCCAGCCTTGGTGACAGAGTAAGATCCTGTCTCTAAAAAAATTTAAAAAATAAATTTTAAAGAACTTTTGTGATCTTTGCATTGATTTTTCTCCATACATTCCTAAACACAGGAAACAATTATTTTTAAGTCCTTGTCTGCTAACTCTGTAATCTGGATTACTGGGTAGTTTGTTTCTGCTATCTGTTTTGTTTTGTTTTTAGTTCATGTTGGATATTGTATATTTTTTAAATTGTAAAGGCTATGGTATTTTTCTTTAGAAAGGTTTTACCTTCTTCTGGTATTTATATAGAGTAGGGGCTGAAAACCTTAATCTACCTGGAGCCTGAGTTGAGTTGTGTCTGGGTTACAATTTTGTTTAAGTTCTGTGCACCTTTGGTTAATTCTTGGGGCAAAACCTTGTTTCTTTCTCGTAGTTCAGCTGAGAACATGTGTTGATCACTTTAGTGTTCTCTCTCTCTCTCTCTCTTTTTATTGAGCTGGAGTCTTGCTCTTGCCTGGGCTGGAGTGCAATGGCATGATCTCGGCTCACTGCAACCTCTGCCTTCCAGGTTCAAATGATTCTCCTGCCTCAGCCTCCCAAGTAGCTGGGACTACAGGCGCATGCCACCATGCCCAGCTAATTTTTACATTTTTAGTAGAGACAGGGTTTCACCATGTTGGCCAGGCAGGTTTTGAACTCCTCCTGACCTTAGGTGATCTGCCCACTTTGGCCTCCCAAAGTGCTGGGATTACAGGCGTGAGCCACCACGCCAGGCCTCCTTTCTTCCTCTTAGCATATCCTGAGATCTAATTCTAATCTCCTCAACAACAGGAGACTACCAGAAACGTCTCTGTTCTTTTCAGAGGCTTCCAGTTCGCTTCGTAGCCTCCTACCATTCACAGCTTCAGCGTTGTTTTTGGGAGAGTGGGTACCTGAAAGTATGTCATGCTTAGTTCCCTTTCCTCTCTCTCTCTCTCTTTTTTTTTTTTTTTTTTTTTTTTTTTTTGTGATAAACATTATAACAATGTAGACCACTCTGGAGTGAATTTTCCAAAAAACCCCTCAAAAAACAAAAAAAAAACAAATTAAATGGGATAAAAAGCA
>CAUYLG010038001.1:0-10520 GCA_963573385.1 Cacajao melanocephalus | reverse complement strand
TGCATTCTAGCCTGGGCAGTAGAACAAGAATCCTGTTCTCTCTCCCTCTTTTTCTTCCTCTTGCTTTCTCTCGTACATTCTTTTTTTTTCTTTCTTTCACTCTCACTTTCTTTCCTCTCTTTTCCTTTCTTTCAAAAAATTTAAAAAAAAAAAAAGAAAAGAAATGCAGTAAGTTACAGAACTGTGATTCAAATCCAAATTGATTCCAAATCCCATTCTTTTCCACCATACTTAGATCTATTATATTTATAACCTCCATGCTTTTTAAAAGTATATATATATTACTCCATAAAATGTTTGAAGTAATTGCATTTTTGTGCTGGAACTACAATTTTTTCATATTTTTTCTTCATGTTTCAAGGGCTCTTAAGCAGTATGCATAATTTTATGTAATTTTAAAATGAAAGTCAGTTTAGTTTTTAATCTTTACAGCTTTGAATTTCATATATGTGTGTCTAATTTTTCAAACACATTAGTCTATTTTATATTAAAATAAATGTTCATGCAAAAATCACAATACAAAAAAAGTTTATAAGATGGAAAAAAGTTTATAAGATGGTCAACGATTTTTCCATTACCCAGAGATTACCATTGTTAATCCATCAGAAATTTTATTATGGGGTATGTGTGTGTCTCTTTTGCCACAGAGTTCATATTAAAAGGCCTTAGAATCAGAGAAACTTATCTTTGATCCCAGCCTCAGTATTTACTAACTGTGTAACCCTAAGCAAATATCTTTACTCTAATAAACTTATTATCCTCATCTGTACTTTGGAGGACAAATAAAATAATTTAGTAATGGACTTACAATGTGCCTGGCACATAGAAAGTGCACCAAGAATCATCATGTCAGTAGACTGAGTAGACATAACTATTTAGACTCCAATACAAATACTGACTAAATGCCAAAAACATTTTAAAATACATATTTGTATTACAAACAACCAAATAATTTCAATCTCACACAAACCAAGATAATATGAAAAGGTACAATATACCCAAACTTCATTTATGACACTAATAACATATTGATACCAAAACCAGATAAGTACGGCAAAAGAAAATTACAGGCCATTTTCACTTATAAATTAAAAAATCTTAAAAATAATATGGATGCTTGTGTATGCACATGCTGGCAAGCTAAATCTACCAATCTGGATGTGAAATTACCCTTAGAAAGTCAATTAATATAACTCCTCACATAAAAAGATTAAAGGAAAACAACTGCAAGATTATCTCAATAATTGTAATGAATAAATA
Source organism: Cacajao melanocephalus (assembly GCA_963573385.1). Classification (NCBI taxonomy): domain Eukaryota; kingdom Metazoa; phylum Chordata; class Mammalia; order Primates; family Pitheciidae; genus Cacajao; species Cacajao melanocephalus. The sequence goes on along the minus strand of CAUYLG010038001.1, from coordinate 9,260 downwards.
TTTGATTAAATTCATTTATAATAAAAACTCTTATCAAACTAAAAATAGAAAGTATTTTCTTTAACCATACCAAAACCCTCAGGAAATATAAATATACCTAGGACAAGCAGCAGCCAGAAAGAGGATGAATAAACAGAACTTTCAGAACAGAGTCTTCGAAAAATAGCTCAGCAATAACTTTCCAGAACCAAAACATGATTTTTCTAACTATAGAAATTTGGTTCATAGTGTCACTATGGGTCAGGAAATGTTTAAGTGGTTTGCAGATAATAATAGGGAGTAAGATAGTAGAATAGGACTCTCCAGTAATCATATCCCTGTAGAAACATCCATTATAACAACTATCCACATACAAAAGTACCTTCACAAGTGCTATGGAAATCAAGTGAGAGATCACAATATCTGCACATATCATAGAAATAAGAAAAGCACATTGAAGACAGTAGAAAGGACAATTTTATTCCAATACCAGGCCCACCACAGTAAAATCCAGCACAAGGCAGGGACCTACAACCCAACTCCAAGCTGGTACTCACAGACTGAACCTCCAGACCCACCCTGGCACTAGACCAGACCCCAAAGTCCCAGGCTTTGAGGCCTACATGTTAGATTCAATCTCTGGTTCTCCCCACTACCATGCCAACTTCAGTGGTCTTGGGTTCCAGACAGCCCTCAGTGGAAGACTAAGCCCCATGACCCCAGGCTTTAAGCCCACCTAGCACCACACTACCATCAGTAGTCACAAGCATTAGGCTGACCCCCAGGGATACAGGCTCAAGGTCCACCCAGCACACAATCAACAGGTTCACCCAAGTAGATCCAAGCTCTAGGCCTTCCTATCTGTTGATCCAGGCAGCAGACCAGCCAGCCTAAGTACTCCAGCAGAAGCTGGCCCATGAACTATGCCAGATGGCCTGCCCAGAATCTCTGGACAGGCTGACTAACGAAAGGCTTTCCCAGACAAAGCCAGTGTGCAAAGTATGTAATTAATAATTACCTACTTCTTCAAATGCACAGACACCAAAGCATGGCCACCAGGATAAAAAAAATAATTAGGAAAACATTACATCACCAAAGAAACAAAATAAAGCACCCATCCCTGATACTAAATAAATAGAGTTGTATGAACTGACTGAGAAATAATTCACAATAACTTTTTTTTTTTTTTGGAGGCAGGGTCTCACTATGTTGCCTCTGAACTCCTGGACTCAATACCAACACTTAGTTTCCTGAGTAGCTGGGACTACAGGTACACACTACCACACCCAGGTTCAAAATAACTATTTTAAGGAAGCTTAGCAAACTTCATAAGAATACACAGGAACAACTCAACAACATATGGAAAACAATAAATGACTAAATTGAGAAATGGAACAAAGAGATTAAAACAATTTTTAAGAATTTGGAGGGAGTGACCAAGATGGCTGACTAGAAGCAGCTAGGGTGCATGGCTCTCACAGAGGTATGAAAAGGGTGAGGTATTGTATACCTTCAACTGAGACATCCAGGTACTTGCATTGTGACTAAAGGAAACAAAACCCACAAAAAATGGAGAAAAGCAAGGTGGGACAATGGCCCACCCAAGAGTGACACAGAACTAAGTGAACCTCCCCTGTCCAGGGAAGTGGTGAGTGAATGTGTGACCACAGGAAACCACCCATCTCAGGTCAGGAGATCCCCTCGTGAACCCACTTCACCAGGGCCCTCAGTCTGACACCCAGAGGTACATGGAGTCTTGGCAGAGTAGTCACTCAGGTATGCACAGAAACCCAAGAACTTTAGATATACCAGCTCCAGGCTTTTCAACAAAAGTAACTGCAATTCCAGCAAAGTGAGAGGTTAGACCCCCATACACACCCCTAGGAAAGAGGCTGAATCCATGGGGCCAAGCAGCAATGGTCTGGGAGTCCTACTTTCACAGTGCCTCACAGGATAAGACCCATTGGCTTGGAATTCCAGCCAGCTACAGGTAGCAGGGTTCCACCTCAGACGAAGCTCTTGGAAGGAGAGGCAGGCCACTGTGTTTGCTGTTTAGGCAACTTAGCCATTCCAGCCTGCGTTCCAAACTGACTGGAGGTGGAAGGGATCCCTCAGCACAGCACAGCTATCCTACCAAAGGGTGGCCAGACTGCCTCTTTAAGCAGGTCCCTTAACTGTTCCTCCTCATTTGGCAGAACCTCTAAACTGGGGCCTCCAGCCACCCTGCTGGTGTTCTCCAGCTGGTAGAGATTCAAAAACTCCCTGGGAGAGAGCTCCCAAAGGTAGGGGTGGGTCACCATCTTTGCTGTTTGGGCCACTTAGCCATTCCAGCCTACAGGCTTTAGATAGCCCAAGTCAACTGGGGGCAGAAGTGGTAGCACAGCACAGCACAGTGCTCTACAAAAGCATGACCAGACTGCTTCTTTAAGTAGGTGCCTTATGTGTTCCTCTTCACTGGGTGAAATCTCCAAACTAGGCCAACCCCACCAGTGTTCTCCAGTGGACAGAAATTTAAAAACTTTCTAAGACAGAGCTCCCAGAGGGACGGGCAGGCCACCATCTTTGCTGTTCTGGGTGACTTAGCCATTCCACCCTCTGTGTTCTGGAGAGCCCAAGCTGACCAGGGACAGAAGCAGTACCCTAGCACAACACATTTGCTCTACGAAACCATGGCCAGACTGCTTCTTTCAGTGGGTCCCCAATCCTGTTCTTTGTCACTGGGTGGAACCTCCCAACAAGGGCCTCCAGCCACCCCCACCAGTGTTATCTGGCCTACACAGATTTGAAAACTCCCTGGGATGTAACTCCCAGAAGGAGCGGCAGGCTACCATCTTTGCTGTTTGGGCAACTTAGAAGTACTAGCCTTCAGGCTTTGGAGAGCCCAAGGTGACTGGGGGTAAAAGTGGTACCCTAGCATAGCACAAAAGCCACAGAAAAATGTGGCCGGACTGCTTTTTTAAGCAGGTCCCCAACCCCTTTCCTCTTCAACCTGTGGCGCCTCCCAGCTGGGGTCTCTGGCTACCTTCACCAGTATTCTCTGGCTGACAAGGTTTTGGTGACTTAGCCTTTCCAGCCTTCAGGCTTCAGTGTCTGAGGCAACAAAGGGCTGAAGTGGACACCCCCAGCACAGGATGGCTACTCTATGAAAACAAAGCCAGACTCCTTTGTTAAGCAGGTTCCCAATCCCATTCTTCCTGACTGGGTGAGACCTCCAAACTGGGGTCCAGCCACATCTTGCAGGTGCATTAAGGCTGGCAGCTGGCCCTTACCTCCCTTGGATAGCACTCCCAGGGGAAGAGGCAGGCTGCCATCCTAGCTGCTTCACAGCCTTCACTGATAATAACTCCAAATACTGGAAAATCCAAGGCTACTAGAAAATGGAGTGGACCCCCAGCACACAACAAGCAGACCTACAGAAAAGTGGCCAGACTGTTAAAAGAAAAATAAAAACTTTTTAATTTTTCCAAATGTCAGCAACCTCAAAAATTGAATGTAGATAAGCACATGAAGATGAGAAAGAATCAGCTAAACACTGATTTCAGAATGCTAAAAACTCAAAAAGCCAGTGTGTTCTTTTTCTTCCAAATGACCACAATACCTCTCCAGCAAGACTTTGGAACCAGACTGAGGCTGAGATGGCTGAAGAAGAATTCAGAATATGTACAGGAACAAAGATCACTGAGCTAAAGAAGTACATTGTAACCCAATGAAAGGAAGCTAAAAATCATCATAAATCATTGCAGGAGCTGACAGACAAAATAGCCAGTAAATAGAAGAATGTAATGACCTGATAGGGTTGAAAGACACACTAGAAGAATTTCATAATGCAGTCATAAGTATTAATAGCAGAATAGGCCAAGTAGAGAAAAGAATCTCAGAGCTTGAAGACTGCCTTTTTGAAAGAAGACAAGCAGACAAGAATAAAGAAAAGAGAACAAAATCTCTGAGAAATATGGGATTATGTAAAGAGACTGAATCTATGACTGATTGGTGTAGCTGAACGAGATGGAGAGAATGGAACCAACTTGGAAAATATATTTCAGAATACCGTCCATGAGAATTCCCCCAACCTAGCTAGAAGTCAACATTAAAATTCAGGAAATTCAGAGAACCCTAGTAAGATACCTGAGAAGATCATCCTGAAGACCCATCATCAGATTCTTCAAGGTCAAAATGAAAGAAAAAATGTTAAAGGCAGTGATATAGTTTGGCTGTGTCCCCATCCAAATCTCATCTTGAATTGTAGTTCCCATAATCACCTCATGTCATGGGAGGGACCTGGTGGGAGGTGATTGAGTCATGGGGCAGTTACCCCTATGCTGCTGTTCTTGTGATAGAGTGACTTCTCACAAGATTTGATGGTTTTACGAGGGGCTTCCCCCTCTTTTGTTTGGCACTTCTCCTTCTTGTCACCATGTGAAGACGAATGTGTTTGCTTCCCCTTCTGCCATGATTGTAAGTTTCCTGAGGCCTCCACAGTCATGCTGAACTGTGAGTCAACTAAACCTCTTTCCTTTATAAATTACCCAGTCTCAGGTATGTCTTTATTAGCAGTGTGAGAATGAACTCATACAGGCAGCTAGAAAGGCCAGGTTACCCACAAAGGGAAACCCATCAGATTAACAGTGGACCTCTCAGTGGAAACCCTACAAATCAGAAAAGTTTGAGGGCCAATATTCAACAAACTTGAAGAAAAGAAGTTCCAACCAAGAATTTCATATCTGGCCAAACTAAGCTTCATAAGGGAAGGAGAAATAAGATCCTTTTCAGACAGGCAAATGCTCAGGGAATTTGTTACAACCAGACCTGCCTTATAGGTGAAGGAAGCATTAAATATGAAATGAAAGATCATTACCAACCACTATAAAAGCACACTTAAGTACACAGACCAGTGACACTATAAAGAAACCACATTAACAAGTCTGCAACACACTCAGCTAACAACATTATGACAAGATCAAATCCACACATACCAATACTAACCTTAAATGTAAATGGACTAAATGCTCCAATTAAAAAACACAGAGTAGCAAGCTGGATAAAGAATCAAAACCCATTGGTATACTGTCTTCAAGAGACCCATCTCATGTGCATGACACACATAGGCTAAAAATAAAAGGATGAAGAGAAATCTACAAAGCAAATGGAAATAGAAAAGAACAGAGGTTGCAATCCTAGCTTCTGACAAAACAGACTGTAAACCAACAAAATCATCTTTTGTGTGGGATGTTTTGCTTGTTAGTTGATGCAGTTCTTCACAGTGTCAATGGTCTTTACAGTTTGGTATGTTTTTGCAGTGGCTGGTACTGGTTGTTCCTTTCCATGTTTAGTGCTTCTTTCAGGAGCAAAACAACCAGCTAGCATCAAAATGGCAGGATCAAATTCACACATATCAGTATTAACCTTAAATATAAATGGGCTAAATGTCCCAATCAAAAGATAAACACTGGCAAATTGGATAAAAAGTCAAACCCATCTGGTGTGCTGTATTCAGGAAATCCATCTCAAGTGCAAGGACACACATAAGGCTCAAAATAAAGGGATGGAGAAAGATTTATCAAGCAAATGGAGAGCAAAAAAAAAAAGCAGGAGTTGCAATCCTAGTCTCTGATAAAATGGACTTCGAATCAACAAAGATCAAAAGAGACAAAGAAGGGCATTACATAATGGTAAAAGGATCAATGCATCAAGAAGAACTAATGATCCCAAATATATACACACCCAATACAGGAGGGACATAAAGCAAGTTCTTAACGACCTACAAAGAGACTTAGACTCCCACACAATAATAGTGGGAGACTTTAACACTCCACTGTCAATATTAGAGAGAAAATTAACAAGGATATCCAGGACTTGATCTCAGATCTGGACCAAGCAGACCTAATAGACATCTGCAGAAATCTCCACCCCAAATCCACAGAATATACTTTCTTCTCAGCACCACACTGCAGCTACTCTAAAATTGACCACATAATTGGAAGTAAATCACTCCTAAGCAAATGCAAAAGAATAGAAATCATAACAAACAGTCTCTCAGACCACAAGGCAATCAATTAGAACTCAGAATTAAGAAACTAACTCAGAACTGCACAGCTTCATGAAAACTAAACAACTGGCTCCTCAATGTTGACTGCATAAACAATGAAATGAAGGCAGTAATAAAGATGTTCTTTGAAATCAATGAGAACAAAGACACAATATACCAGAACCTCTGGGACACATTTAAAGCAGTGTCTAGAGGGAAATTTATAGCAATAAATGTCCACATGAGAAGCGAGGAAAGATCTAAATTGACACCCTATCATCAAAATTGAAAGAGTTAGAGGAGCAAGATCAAAAAAACTCAAAAGCTAGCAGAAGACAAGAAATAACTAAGATCAGAACAGAACTGAAGGAGATAGAGACACACACAAAAAAAACCCTTCAAAAAATAAATAAATCCAGGAGCTGGTTTTTTGAAAAGATCAACAAAATAGACAGACAGCTAGCCAGATTAATAAAAAAGAAAAGGGAGAATAATCAAATAGATACAATAAAAAATAAAGGGGATATTACCACCAATTCCACAGAAATACAAAGTACAGAGATTACTACAAACAACTCTATGCACATAAACCAGTAAACCTGGAAGAAATTAATAAATTCCTGGACACTTGCACTGTCTCAAGCCTAAACCAGGAGAAGTTGAAACCCTGAATGGACCAATAACAAGAGCTGAAGTTGAGGCAGCAATTAATAGCCTACCAACCAAAAAAAGTCCAGGACCAGATGGGTTCACAGCCGAATTATACCAGAGGTACAAAGAGGAGCTGGTACTATTCCTTCCGAAACTATTCCAAACAACAGAAAAAGAGGGAATCCTCCCTAACTCATTTTATGAGACCAACATAATCCTGATACCAAACCCGGCAGAGACTCAACAAAAAAAGAAAACTTCAGGCCAATCTCCATGATGAACATAGATGCAAAAATCTTCAATAAAATACTGGTAAACCGATTGCAACAGCATATCAAAAAGCTAATCCATCACAATCAAGTAGGCTTCATTCCAGGGATGCAAGGCTGGTTCAACATACGCAAGTCTATAAACATAATCCACCACACAAACAGAACCAAAGATAAAAACCACATGATTATCTCAATAGATGCAGAGAAAGCCTTTGACAAAACTCAACAGCCCTTTATACTAAAAACTCTCAACAAACTAGGTATCAAAGGAACATATCTCAAGACAATTAAAGCTATTTACGACAAACCTACAGCCAATATCATACTAAATGGACAAAAACTGGAAGCATTCCCATTGAAATCCAGCACTAGACAAGGATGCTCTCTCTCACCACTCCTATTCAATATAGTATTGGAAGTTCTAGCTAGAGCAATTAGCAAGAAAAAAAAAATAAAGGTATTCAATTAGGAAAAGAGGAAGTCAAATTGCCTCTATTTGCAGATGACATGATTGCATATTTAGAAGACCCTATCATCTCTGCCCAAAAGCTCCTTAAACTAATAAGCAACTTCAGCAAAGTCTCAGGACACAAAAACAATGTGCAGAAACCACAAGCATTTCTATATACCAAACAGACTAAGAGAGCCAAATCATGAGCAAACTCCCATTCACAACTGCTACAAAGAGAATAAACTACCTAGGAATACAACTAACAAAGGATGTAAAGGACCTCTTCAAGGAGATCTACAAACCACTGCTCAAGGAAATAAGAGAGGACACAAACAGATGGAGAAACATTCCATGCTCATGGTTAGGAAGAATCAGTATCGTGAAAATGGTCATACTGCCCAAAGTAACTTATAGATTCAATGCTATCCCCATCAAGCTACCAATGACCTTCTTCACAGAACTGGAAAAAACTACCTTAAATTTCATATGGAACCAAAAGAGAGCCTGCATAGCCAAGACAATCCTAAGCAAAAAGAACAAAGCCAGAGGCATCATGCTACCTGATTTCAAACTATACTACAAAGCTGCAGTAATCGAAACAGCATGGTACTGGTACCAAAACAGAGATATTAACCAATGGAACAGAACAGAGGCCCTGGAGGCAATGCCACACATCTACAACCATCTGATCTTTGACAAACCTGACAAAAACAAGCAATGGGGAAAGGATTCCCTGTTTCATAAATGACACTGGAAAAACTGGCTAGCAGTGTGCAGAAAGCAGACACTGGACCCCTTCCTGACACCTTACACTAAAATTAACTCCAGATGGATTAAAGACTTAAGACCTAACACCATAAAAACCCTAGAAGAAAATCTAGGCAAAACCATTCAGGACATAGGCATAGACAAGGATTTCACAACTAAAACACCAAAAGCATCGGCAACAAAAGCAAAAATAGACAAATGGGATCTAAGTAAACTCCAGAGCTTCTGTAGAGCAAAAGAAAGAATCATTAGAGTGAACTGGCAACCAATAAAATGGGAAAAAATTTTTGCAATCTACCCATCTGACAAAGGGCTAATATCCAGAACCTACAAAGAACTAAAACAAATATACAAGAAAAAAACAAAGAAACCCATCCAAAAGAGGGCGAAGGATATGAACAGACACTTTTCAAAAGAAGACATATATGAGGCCAACAAACATACGAAAAAATGCTCATCATCACTGATTATTAGGGAAATGCAAATCAAAACCACATTGAGATATCACCTCATACCAGTTAGCATGGCGATCACTAAAAAATCTGGAGAAAACAGATGATAGAGAGGATGTGGAGAAATAGGAACACTTTTACACCATTGGTGGGAGTGTAAGTTAGTTCAACCATTGTGGAAGACAGTGTGGCGCTTCAATGACCTAGAAATAGAAATGTCTTTTGACCCAGCAATCCCGCGACTGTGTATATACCCAAAGGGTTACAAGTCATTCTATTATAAAGACACATGCACATGTATGTACACTGCAGCACTGTTTATAATAGCAAAGACCTGGAACCAACCCAAATGCCCATTGACGATAGACTGGTCAAGGAAAATTTGGCACATATACACCATGGAATACTACACAGCCATAAAAAATGATGAGTTTGTGTCCTTTGTAGGGACATGGATGAACCTGGAAACCATCATTCTCAGCAAACTGACACAAGAACAGAAAAGCAAACACCGCATGTTCCCACTCGTAAGTGGTTGTTGAACAATGAGAACACACGGACACAGGGAGGGGAGCATCACACACTGGGGTCTGTTGGGGGGGCCAAGGGAGGGACAGTGAGGGAGTGGGGACGTCGGGGAGGGATAACATAGGGAGAAATGC
>CAUYLG010037997.1:0-21881 GCA_963573385.1 Cacajao melanocephalus | reverse complement strand
AACCACACTGAGATACCATCTCACTGCAGTTAGAATGGCGATCATTAAAAAATCTGGAGACAACAGATGCTGGAGAGGATGTAGAGAAATAGGAACACTTTTACACTGTTGGCGGGAGTGTAAATTAGTTCAACCATTGTGGAAGACAGTGTGGCGATTCCTCAAGGATCTAGAAATAGAAATTCCATTTGACCCAGAAACCCCATTACTGGATATATACCCAAAGGATTATAAATCGTTGAATTATAAAGACACAGGCACACTCCTTATGTTCATTGTGGCACTGTTTACAATAGCAAAGACCTGGAACCAACCCAAATGCCCATCGATGATAGACTGGACAAGGAAAATGTGGCACATATACACCATGGAATACTATGTAGCCATAAAAATCGATGAGTTCGTGTCCTTTGTAGGGACGTGGATGAATCTGGAAACCATCATTCTCAGTAAACTGACAGAACAGAAAGTCAAACACCACATCTCATTCATAGGCAGGTGTTGAACAATGAGAACACATGGACACAGGGAGGGGAGCATCATACACTAGGGTCTGTTGGCTGGGTCTAGGGGAGGGACAGCGGAGGGTGGGGAGGTTGGAGAGAGATAACATGGGGAGAAATGCCAGATGTAGGTGACAGGGGGATGGAGGCAGCAAACCACCTTGCCATGTATGTACCAATGCAACAATCCTACATGATCTGCACATGTACCCCAAAAACCAAAGTACAATTAAAAAAAAAAAGAATGCCAATGTCTAAAAAATAAAAAAAAATTAAAAAGTAAACATAAAACCCTTGTGTGTAAGTCATCGGAGAGGTGAGGCCTTAAGTGTGGGCTTTCCAGTTCTCCTTGCTTGGCCTCCTGCAAATAAATGCCCTCCTTTGCTCGCTGACAAACCTCAATGTGGATGTTTGGCTTTACTGCACCAGGTGAAAGGACCCCAGTTTCGTTTGTAATAGAAGGATCAGAAGTCAATACAGGGACTTTTTTTTTGTTTTGCCATGCAGGGAAATACCACTTTAACTGGAAAAGTATGGAGAGTCACTGAAGGATATTTAAGAAAATAACAGGACATGACAGATTTGCATTTCAGTGTGAAAGGGCAGACTGGAAATGATTTAGATTCAACATCAGAATAGCTTTCTAATCTTGAACTAGTAAGACATAATATATATTATTTCTGTAAAATAATATGAAAAATATATATTGGGGTCTGCTCCCAGTTCCTGACATAGAACTCCTAAAATGCGTTGACATTTCCTAAGTGATAGGGGTGTTAGAAGCATCTTTTGCCTTAGTATTTGGTCTGACCCTGGTTCCTGACACAGCATTCCTAATCGCTTAGAATTTCCTGGGCGGTAGGACTGTCTTTTTGTTCTAATGAGATGACACTTGGTGGGGTTCTGGGTGGGCTTCCACGTTGATGAATGCATCCATGTGTCACGAGGGTGGTGCATTCCAACACCAAAGAGACAGACGCTCCTGTGCTCAGGACCCTTCCCTACCCGGTCCAGTGTACCTCTTCATCTGTATTCTTTCTCCTATCTTCTATTATATACTAATAACGAACCAATAAGTGTAAATGTTTCCCTGAGTGCTGTGAGCTGTTATAGCAAATTATCGAACCAGAGGAGAGGGTCATGGGAACCTCTGATGTACAATCAGTTTATCAGAAGCACAGGTGACAAGCTAGACTTGTGATTGGCATGGAAGTTGAGGCAGTCTCGTAAGACCAAGCCAGTGAGGTTTGCACTCATTCCAGTTAAACAGTGTCTGAATTTAGCTGAATTACAGAACACCCAATTGTTGCAAAGAATTGCTTGGTGTGGGAGAAGATACCCCACACATTTGCTGGCCAGAAGTACAGAGGAGAGGAGAAAATTAGTTTTCCTATGCACAGTCAGTATCTCCCTGTCAGGGCCACAGCTTGCAGGACCTGAAATCCAGTTCATGATCCTAGCCACGATGCATTCACAAAGTCAGTTTTTGCGGTGGGCACTATAGACTGAAGGAAGGAGTCCCTAATTTGCATGAGAGAGTCTATGGGCTAGTCTTGATTACTATGCTCTGAGTGAGACAAAAGGAGGTACTGAATTAAGGCAGTTGCAGTGGGAGCAGAGAGAAGGTGACATGCTCATATTTGCCTTGTTGAGTTTGAGGTGCTTGTAAGAAGACCAAGAGAGCTGTATGCTTCTCCTCGAAAGGTATCCTTATGTGTCTAGAAATCAATTAAAGGCCAGGTCTAAAAATATAATTTGGAAGTTGCTAATGCAAACCCAAAGGATCATTTGTGGGAATGTGGACTGAGATTGAGCCTCTGCAGCAAAAGGCATGGGAATTCACCGTTATTTATTGAACCAGACTAGGAGACAGTATAAAGATTAAGGAAAGAAATGATTAATGTTCAACAGAAGGCTCCTGCTGTATCAATTTGCCAAGCTTTTTGACTCCACATATTAGCCCACCTAAATCCAAATCCGTAACATACGCATAATGCAGAAAAAGTTGAACTTCCTTTTTGCCTCACAAATAGCCTCATCTCACGCACTCTGCTAAGCAGTCTGGATGTAAACAGCTGTTCTTTGCAAGAATGCTAGACGTTCTTCACTGACAGATGGCAGCTGTTCCCTAGGGGACACACACACACACACACACACAGAAACCTTAGTAGGGTTAATAACATTGATATTCATCAATGAAGTTACTGAAATTTAGAGTCAGTGAAAGGCCTGGAATTAAAAGTATACTTAAGTTAGTGCGTCTTCCGGGCTTAATGCCAGCACAGATATTATTATTTTGCATACTTGCTACGAACAAAAACACTTTCCACTTTATATTTCACTTTTAAAGAGTCAGAGATAATTTGCAGCAGTTAAATCATTAAATGGTTGTTCTACATACCTCAGATTCCCTTCTGCCCTTGTCAGAGGAAATAGAAGACCTTTAAATTTCTATCTTCTTGGGAAATGTACCACGTAAATCCATACTGAAATGTGGCAAATAGCTCTGTTTGGTTTGTTTAAATCAATATATTTGGGGAAGAAAATCTTTCACCGAAAATACTATTAGAAATTCTTATTGATCTCTCCAACCTCTAACCAAAATGAATAACTAAATAAATCTGGTCAGACAGTTATTGTGATAGAAAAAAAATGATAGGGATATTTAGATTATATTCTTTGCCAAACTCTAAGTCAGAAAACCAGTGGTGGTTTTGAAAGCAGAGGATTTTGTTCCTACTAAACTTCAGTGTGGAGAACTATCAAATTTGGATCTCAGGAAAAGCCATGACAACATTTAGGAGCATCCACTTAAATTTCTTCTCCCAAAGAGAGATAAATGAGTTAGATAAATGAGAGAGATAAATGAGCTCTTCATAACATCATATAATTTTAGAATTAAAATGAAAGAAAAACCAAATGTCAGGATTTAGATGGGCCTTAAAAGCTACTTAGTTCAATGACTCACTCAATTCTTACATGACTTATACCTCACTCCTACAGGTGGTTATAAAGCCTGGGATTGAACACTTCTACAGATGGGAAACTCATGACCACATGAAATGTTTATTTCATCTTTGGACAGGAATTAGAAAGTTGTTTTCCCTATATGGAGGTAAAATTGTCTCCTTAAACTTTTTTCTATAGGCTTTGAGTCTCCTGAATAGAAGGTTGATAATAACAATTAACATTTCAGCATTTATAATATGGCAGGTAACACTCTGGGCATATCACAGGGTTAATTTATTTATTCCTCAAAATAATCATTTTGTATAGGTTAATAATGGTATTAATATCATTCCCCAATCAACAGGTATGGAAGAGACTGGGGTGCAAAGAAGTTAAGCAAGACCATGTGCTTTAGATTTGATCCGACAGTTGGTTAGGCACACTGACTCCAGAGCCCAAGTTCTACACTTGAATAACCCAAATATGGGGTAGCCCAACCTTCGAGAGTGTTTGAAAAGACTCACTGGGCTCCCCTTTGATAATCCTAATAGAAAAAGACAACTATTGCTTTTAACGTCATCTATTAATGAGACATTTAAACTATGTGTTAACTCTAAAGAAAGTATTACTTTCTGTTTTTGTTTTGAGACAGGGTCTTGCTCTGTCATAGGCTGGAATGCAGTGGTGCAATCACAGCTCACTAGAGCCTCGACCTCCTGGGCTCAATGGATTCTCCTGCCTCAGCCTCTTGAGTAGCTAGGACCACAGGCAAGAGCCACCATGCCTGGCTAATTTTTGTGTTTTTTTGTAGAGACGGAGTCTCATTATGTTGCCCAGGCTGGTCTCAAACTTCTAGATTCAAGTGAGTACTGCCTCAACTTCCCAAAGTACTGGAATTACAAGTGTGAGCCACTGTGCCCAGCCAAAGATATGTTTTTAAGCACATTTATTACTAAAGGATGCAATTTATATGAAACTTACAATATGACATTAGAACTGAGAGCCATTTGCTTATGTAAGCCTGCATTTTCTACTGCAACAAAATTTTTAAAAAGCCCTTGTTCACTGTCATGAGTAATAAGGAATATTGTGAAACAGAAGACCTGAGGGGTCTCCCTTCTGGATGAACATTACAACACCTGAGGGTACATTTTGAAAAATGATCCCCGGGCCTGCCAATGCTCACCTCTCCCCTGAAATTCTGGTCCAGATGATCAGGAATAGGGCCTCGCTTCAGCAGTTTTTAAAAGTTGCCTAAGTGATTCCACCGTACAGCCAGGTTTGAGAACCATGGATCTAGTGAGTAGACATGGTTCAGACTGCTTTTTACAGCAGTTCAGACTGCCACATGGCTAGTCGGAGGCAAAAGTGAGACTAAGACTGGAACTCGGGTTTATAACTCAATAATCTGGAATTTTTTCCAACACATTTTATTGTCAGCATCTCTTCTTTACACCTAGTCCCTTAAAAATACAAAAATAGCCCTTTGTAATGAGAAGGATGCACATGTGAAAAAAGCTAGTTTTAAGGCTGCTTCAGGTTTGAACTACTCAGAACCTGCTAATTTGCGGGGGGTGTAGTGGGGGTGGGGAAGCAGAGTAATAGGCCTATGTCCGATGTGTTATTACTGCCCCTCCTTGATTTTACCATCTGACACATAAATTAATAAGTCTTAGGGCATCCCAGCTTCACTAATTCCACAGAAACATTCTATCGTATCTTATGTGCTAATGAATAGTCTATCCATTAACTTTCTTTTTTATATGGGCACACATGAATATCATTTTCTAAGGAGTACCTTCAGGTGGTTCTTACCTTAATTCAACTTCTTGCTGAATTTTACAGGCCAAACACTCCTTTCTTTTGAATGCTCACAGAGCTATGGTGGCAGTTTGCACAGTTGCTTTTCAGTTAAGTAGGACTTTTCCTAAGTCTATCACCTTAGTTCTTAAAATTCCATTAAAAATTTACATCATTCTTTTTCATCTCATTACTAATTTATCTTTTTAATTCATTTGATGATTAAACAGGTACGTATTAGAGGCCTTCTGTATTCCCCAACCCTGATTTATTTTTCTTCAAGGCACTTTTTCAAAACATGAAATCATATTGTATATTTGTTTATGTGTTGGCTATTCATCTTCTCTGCCCCCAACACAACAACAGGGACTTTATTATGTTCACACCATATCCTTGATACCTAAAGCATTGGCTCATTCACAGATGGATACGTACTGAATGAATGAAGAAATTTAAAAAATGAGTAAACGAATGAAAAAAAGATAAATGGATGGAGAGAGAGAATGAGGGAGGGAGGAATGTGTGGCTGGATGGGTGGTTAAGTAAACACCATGTGCCATTCTGGGGATACAAAAAAATTACTCAGTTTCCTGCCCTAAAGACTTTATGGCTAAGCATTCAAGAAGCTACACTGTCTAGTGGGGGTGTGGACAAAGAACACTGGGAGGACAGGGCAGGAATCCAGAAGCCTGCCTTGAGTCAGGGAAGCCATTCAAGGGGCAAGAAGGGGTTGTGTTAAAATGCAGATTCTGATTTAGACACCTTGGGGAGAATCTGGATTTCTCACAAGCTTCCAGGTAATGCTCAATCTGCTGCTGATAGTACTTTGTTTCTGTTTTTGTTTTGAGAGAGGGTCCCACTTTGTCACCCCAGGCTGGAGTACAGTGACGCAATCTTGGCTCACTGCAGCATTGACTTCCAAGGTTTAAGTGATCCTCTTGCTTCAGCCCCCGCAAGTAGCTGAGACCACAGGCACATGCCACCACATCTGGCTACTTTTTGTATTTTTAGTAGAGACAAGGTTTTGCCATGTTGTCCAGGCTGGTCTCGAACTTGTGACCACAAGTGATCCCCCTGCCTTGGCCTCCCCAAGTGCTGGGACTACAGGCATGTGCCACCGCGCCTGGCCAGGGGATCGGACTTTGAAGAGCAAAACTTTCAAATAATTTCCTGGTGGTCCTTCCCTTTCACCCCCTACCAACCACCAGCTTTGGCTATTAAGAAAGTGAAAGTAGATGAAAAGTATTTAAAATTAACAAACCTCAGCTCTTTACAGAGCCTTTTTGATGAATATCTGAAAATCCCCCAATGAGAGGTCGTGTAAGTGCATATGTCAAAAGGAACTGCTTTTTTACGATATAAAATTACTCTTGATTTAATATATTCTACATATATCGGTGACTTACTCTAACGTCTCTTCTAATCTGCGTGAAAACGTCTGTGTGTATCCTGGATCACTCACGGCACCCAGGAACTGTGAGGCTGGCCTAAACCAGGCCCTGCCAGCTCTCCTCTTTGAATTGCTAAGCCCCTGGGAGCTGCCTGTATGGCTCACCGGCCAGATGGCGCTGCTTCCTCATTCTTCCCAGGCTTGTGGGGCTGTGGCAACTAGAAGCCCACGCTGGCTTTCCACCCTAACATTTCAATGTTTCCTTCATCAGAACAGCTGCATTCTTTTTGCCAACACATGTGTTTTTCAAAATCTCATTAGACATCTAACATTTTCAGCCAGACTGTGTCCTGAAGGCACTGTGGCCTCCCAGGAGGATTCCCTGAGCCTGGAAAAGGTACGATGATGAGGAAAAGGTGGGTTATTAAAAAGTGGGAAACAGAGGACCTGCTTCTAGTCTGTAAATATTTGTCATGGAAGCAAAATGGATGCTTGATCCCAAATATGAGAAAGCTTCCACCACCATGGGCAAGGGGGTGCCTTGATGCTTGATTATGTTCCCCACCCACCCTGCCTGTGCCCTGGCCCCCATGATACTTAAACCGCAGTATTTGCAGCATTCTGGGGGGCTGGAATAGCCAGTGCAACCAAAGTGTTTAATCAGTATTAATCTCCCAGAATGTCACTGTTACTGCCTATCAATCTGCATAAATTCTACAGCAAAACTTTAGGAAGAAATGCTATTCAGAGCAAATGATGCATCAAATTCAAACAGGCCATCAAGACTGCTAATGGATTTTAATAGCAGCTATTACAGCATAATAGTATTTTCCCAACAGCTGTTTGTTGATACAATTCTGCGTTTACAGGACCTTTATGTCCAATCCCAGGAGATGGCTCACCATTCATTTATAATCATTTGGTTCCACCTACAAACAAATGCTACTTTATTTGCATTTGGAGATTGTGAATGGTCTGTAGATTTGACCCACTCCCACCTCATTCAATGAAACCAGCAGTGAATATTACAAGCTAGATTAATTAGTTAATATTTAGATGTACTAACTACTGCCAGAATAAATACTGTCAACTGGAAAACTCAAAGAGAAGCTTTTATTGATTGCTTGGCTACATTCTGAGTCATGTTAAGTTTGAAAACTGCTTTTTACTCATAAAATGAGTAAAGGGCCTAAACTAAGATTTGGACTGAAATTTCAGAAGCTAAAGCATCTATAAGCCATTCTAAGTTTTTCTGCTTGAGATGACTAATATTAGAGAATGCCAATAAATCACTGCCAGAGTGAAGGGCTCAATTGGTAATATTTGTGATAATAACTGAAGTGAGGAGGAATTTATTAATGAAGCCCAAAGCTTTGTTTCTTATGGAATGGTCAAGAGATTACAACAGGCCAGGCACGGTGGCTCATACCTGTAATCCCAGCACTTTGGGAAACTGAGGCAGGGAATCACTTGATCCCAGGAGTTTGAGACTACCTTGAGCAACATGGAGAAACCACACCCTCTACAAAAAATTAGCTATACATGGTGGTGCACATCTAGTTTCAGCGACTCGGGAAGCTGAGGCAGGAGGATCACCTGAGCCTTCACCCAAAATACAGAGATTACCATAGATCCCAAAAGTCTTAGTGCAGTTTTAAGCTTTAATGACTTCAGAAATATGCATATTAAAAACTCACATAAAATATCACTTGAAAGTTGGTTTTCGTTCCTTTTATACTGATTTAACTCTGTGAATTTAAACTTTTTTTTATTTTTTTTTTTCTTTTAGTTAATCTTTGCTATCTTCAATCAGGAGACTACAATAAAATATAAAGTTTAAAATATATTATTAAAAACTTATAGAGCTAATAGGGTAAAAGAGATGAAATAACTAACCTTCCAAATGCAGTGCCTTGTAAGTTTATAGTATTTCTATTTCTGACACTATTAATGTGTAAAACTGCACTGAGGCTTTTGGGACAAAGTGTGTAGAACTTAAGTAAGTGCAAACTTGGTGAAACTAAGAAGTGATGCTGAAATCACCCTCCTGTCCAGCCATGGACGGTGTGGTTCTTCAGGGAATCTGCATGCATAACTCCCAGTATTTTCAGTCCAGGAGGTGCTGAGGGATTTCCTTGCTTAGAGCTGCAGAGTTGCAGAAGAATCAAGTGGGAATAAAAACGATAGAAAATAATTGCTCTATTGAATCACGGTGTGTTTATTATATCTTTTTTAAATATTTTTTTGAGACAGTCTCACTCTGTCACTCAGAATGGAGTACAGCAGTGTGATCCTAGCTCACTGCAGTCTCAAGCCTCAGGGCTGCTCCCGTCTCAGCCTCCTGAGTAGCTGGGACTACAGGCAAGCACACAAGGCCCAGCTGAATCACGGTGTTTGGAAACGATACAGGCATTTTATAGTCCACAGAATGTTACAATCCACACAAGCACTTCCATCTACATTATCTCATTTAACCCTCAACACAATCTAGATGGGTGGATGAGAAGGCTGAAGCGACAGGGAATTTTTCGATGGGTAAGACAAAAAAACAAATTACAGATAGTGAATGGCTATGAATTTAAAGTCGAAGCTCTGATCCTTCTCTATTCCATGGTCAGACTTGACCAGGGCGACTGGTCCAGGCAATGTAGTCTAGAAAGAGCTCAGGGGGTACAGACAGGAGCAGATCAGAAAGTGGCAAATAGGGACAAGAACCTAAGGCCTGCTCTGCTCCAGTGCAAAGCAGGTGCTTGCTGGAGAAGTAGACTTCATACTGGAAGAAATGAGCCTCTTTTAGCTGGAGGCCACTGAGCTGACTGGGCTACAGTCCCCTTGAGGTAGAGTTTTCAGCCACAGAGGCCTTGCCTGCTCACCTCCCTGTCTGAGTCTTCCTCCATGGAGACCACCATTTAAGGTGTAACAGAAATAGTGCATTTGATGATGCCTGCCTCTGTCATAGAGTTCTTGTGTGACTGTGAACTCACAGAGGCTTCTGATACAGACCGGAGGCAGGGAGATACTGGGCAGAAGAGGGCAGTTCCCTGGCAAAGGCCCCACCCTCAATCTTGGAAACTCGCAGCCCTAAATGGGAACAAGCATTCCTGTTTTCACATCCATATGTTGCCTTCTGGCCCACCAAGCCACCCTATCCTATACCCATATAGATCCCAAGCCCCAAGCTCCATGAGTAGAAGAGCAGAAGACCAGTGTGGAAGAGAAGGAGAGAAGAAAAGGAGTGTCTGAATATCGAGAGGACTTTGGCTGGAGTAGTTGGAGAGGAGATTGGTTGAACTCCAGGGGAAGATCATCTTCCTACTCCATCCCCTTTCTACCTCCCCTTTCATCCTGCTGAGAGCCACCTTCATCTGGCAATAAAATCCCCCACATTTACCATACTTCAATTTGTCCATGTGGCCTGATTCTTCCTGGATGCTAGACAAGAACCTGAGTACCAAGAGGGCACTGAGCTGGTTAACACTTAAGGCATCTGTGGACCACAGAGTTAAAAGAGCACCGTAGCATGCCCATTGGAGCTTTGGGAGTAATAGGCATCCAACTGTAGATGCTACCATGGGGCTGGAACCCAAAAGCACTTGCCCTGGCTCCTGCACCTGCCCGTCTACATGCTCTCCCTTCCATAAGGAGTTTGAGCCCACAGAAGCCAGACGAGCCACACCCTATCACACATCCTGTGAGGGAGGTCAGGAAATGCTCCAGTCTCACTTCATTATTCACAAATTCTTATCATGTTAGTTTGTACACTAACATAATAATAATTCTCCCCTACAGTTTAAACAAATTAGTTTTAAAAGCTGGTGCACTTGGTGAAGAGCTTGTCCCTTGGATCTAATCTGGTTCCTTGGTGTAGAAACAGAGCTGCCTTCCTCTTCCCTGGGTATCTGGCAGTTGGGATCTGTTGATGTTACTGCAACCTGAGCACCCGGCACACAGCAGGCACCCCATACATGTTTCTGAATGAACGGATGGATGTCAAAACCATACTCACGCTTTCTCCATCAGCAGTACCAGCTACTTCCCTGGTATCCTTATTTCTATTACCAATACTATATTATTTCTATCATTTTCCTTTCCTCATCACCTAAGGCAGATATTTTGGAGTCACTCTGGATTATCACTGCTCTCCCATATCATTACCAAAGACTTTTCTCTTTTTCTCTAACCTACTGTTTCCCTTCTTACTTTAACAATTCTAGGTCACATGCTTATGACTTGTATCCAAAACAATTAGAATAACCTCACTGCTCTTCCTGACATCTGTTTACCCTGTATCAGTCCACTCTACATGCTGCATCCAGATTAATCATCTTAACTATGACCATGATTTCAGTCAAAAGTCCCCCAAAAGTAACAGGTGTCACAGTATTTCACATCACGGCCACGTCCTGCCTCTCCACCCTCATCTCCTAGCATGTCCTTCCAGACTCGCTCTACTTCAACCAAGCTGAAAACCCTGGCTCTATAAGCATCTTAGATTTACTACATTCATGCCTAGCAAGAAACTTGTACATGTCCAGACTCGGGCCTGGCAAAGGTAGCTCACACCTGTAATCCCAGGAGGCCAAGGTGGGTGGATTACTTGAGGCCAGAAGTTAGAGACCAGCCTGGCCAACATCCCGAAACTCCATCTCTACTAAAAATACAAAAATTAGCCGGGTGGTGCCGCATGCCTGTAGCCCCGGCTACTTGGGAGGCTGAGGCAGGAAAATTGCTAGAACCCAGAGGGCAGAGGTTATAGTGAGTAAAGATCACACCACTGCACTCCAGCCTGGGCAACAGACTGAGACTCTATCTCCAAAAAGAAAAAAAGAAAAAAAAAAAAAGAAGACTCAACAGTGGCTTGCTGAATTTAATTGAACCAAATATAATAGAATTGCCTGAATCTTTATGCTCAAAAATGAATCTGAATTACAGGCCTCATGTGGAACATTTAAGATGATCCCATGCCTTTCTTTCTCCTCCACCATTGATTCTGTCTTCTGTGAGATTGCTGCCCTATCTTTTCTTTTCTCAAGACATAGCACAAAAACTGCTCAGGAGTAGACCACACCACCTAGGAAGGGGGGATGCATCTGGAAGGAACAGTCACATATATCTGTGTAAGTTAGACAATTCTCATTTGATAAAGTGGTGTCTACAAAAATTAATCATCTGTATACCTCAAGTCTATGTTTAGGGTCCTTTAATCCCCAAATGAACAAGAGACAGTCTATTTATTTCTTAAGAATTCTACTTTTGTAGACCTGAGCTGGATACAATTTTATTTCTGGACATCAAAGCCCGGGGTCAAATAATTGCTTTTCTCTTTTGCTGGAAGTTTTTTCTTGTCATGTTTTACGAAGTTTTTTCCTGTCATGTTTTACACTCTAGACTTTTTATTTTTCGTCACTAGGTGGCTCTGAATTTCCACTGGAAAATAAAAGTCTTTAGAAAACACTGGAAAACATATGTGATTTTCACCAAATAATTTTAAAATACTTCATTCAACGATTGACTTGAGAATATTAACCAAATTTTATCAAAATAACCATAAGCTCCAAATAGCACTCTATTTGTCAGTCTATCTTATGTAGATTTTTAGATACATTATTTAAAGCTTTCTATGAAATTACAGCTTCTGCACTGGTTACAGGTACAATTTTTAAATGATTCATAAACTCTGTTCCAAATAATGCCACTTTTGGGCTGTAACATGTTATGTATCGCGTACGGTCAAACAACTGGGTCCATCATATTTGAAAGACAACTTCAAAATACTGTCATGTAACTTTAATTGCTTTAAAGTCTTTCCTAAGTTTACATTAGCAGCCTCTAGAGAGTCTGATGCCAACTCTGAAATCATTTTTAAGGTTGGCAATTTTAAACAAAAAGAATGGTTAGAACAAGGATCTTTAGCCAATTTGGAAGTCACCAGCAGTTTCCTTCTGTTGCTGGAAAAAGTGATTTGTTTGCCCTCAGTTTTACATCAACCACGAAATGTGCTGCATTTGAGTCCTGTAAGGATTTAACATTTTTCCAAATCTTTAATGGCAAGCCTCTCCGTTATTTCATCGAAAAGTGTGTTAACATAGGAAGAAGTCATCCAAAGTCATTTCCGGGTAACCTATTAATAAGGGAGGCAGGAATGGCGGCTGGAAAATGTGGGCAGAGAGAGCAACTATAACAGGAATAATCCAGATGGCTGGCTGGCTGGCTCAAACTTTCTGGAAGAGGCCCATCCTAAAAGGCTTAATATCACTTTTTACTACCAGTTTGCCCAGATCGTGCTGCATCAATCCATAGATTCCACACATGTTCATTTCATTTCTTAATAAACTCTGAGACAGGTGGTAAGATACTCCTGCAGTAATTTTACCCCCAGTCCCCTGGACCATCCTTTTCAAACAAGTTCTCCACCTTTCTTTTTCCATGTTTAAAATGTAACATGGCAGTGTAGAATGTACACAGGCAGTACAGAATGACTGGATGTAGCTCCTTAAGTTCTAGCTCTTGTATGGAGGTGGAGGTCCCTATATGCACGACCACATGAGACTGAGCTTCCGAGCCAGGCCCTTTGCCATGAGCATGGCTGTGGATGCATGAGGAGCCTCAGTGGCTCCACAATTTGGCAATTTAGTTCCAGACAAATTAGCTAAAATGCTTTTAGTTGAACTCAAGATAAATCCCAGAAAGAGCAATCATTCAAAGAAACACACAAACTGGATACTCAGTTTCTGATTTGCATTTTCTTTTTAAAACGGATAAAACTGCTTCCTTCACTCCCCACTGTGCCTTCGGCTCCAACCTTGTTGAATGGCTGCCATTTCTGAGACACATCCACTGCCTCACACCTGCACTGCTCCCACCTGGTACACCGTCTCCCCCTCCATTTCCATCTGACAATGTGTAATTTTCCTCGAGTCCTGTGTCAAACAATGTGAAGACTGAGGTCTTCTTCTGTTTGGGGCAGTATTATAGCATCATGACAAAGAGCCCAGATGCTGGAGTTCAGGCTGCCTGCACTGGAAGTCAAGTCACTTACTGGTCATAAGATCTTGAGCAAGTTACTTTATTTCAGTTGCCACATCCATAAAATGAGATCATAGTAGGCGTACTGGCATCACAAAGTCATGTGAGGTGTAAACAAGTTACCTTAAAGGACTTAGTACAGTCCCTGGCATACAATGCGCCTTAAGTGTTAATAGGCTTTGCTGTAAGTATAGTCATCTAAGTGAGCTATAACAAGCATAGGTGTGTTTCTGGGAGTGCTCACCCCAAGTCTCAATTAGATGCAACTACTCTCTACTCTCCTGGACTTGTAACACCACTTCCACCACAGGCTGGTGGTCTACTTGCCCTGTTCCTTCAATGGACTGGGATGACACAAAAATAATGAACAGATGAAGTTTCATATGCCCCATCCCCAAGAGAGGATCGGGTGTCTATTTAGCTTCCTTGCCTCTCCCATGCTCTCTGAGGACTGAGAGGCTAAAAGCCATGTTGGTGGATACTGCAGAAGAGCAGGTTGGGAGGAGAATGTGCTGCATGTTATGGCAGTGATAGGAAGAGCTGGGAGGCCCAATATGGAGAAGGAGAGGGGTGGCCGGGAAGATGGAGTGGGATGAGGAGATGGGAAGGCATGGGGAAGAGGGAGGTTTCTTCTGTGTTTAGACAGTGAGGGGTGCCCATGAGTCAAGGAATAAGAGAGGAAAGGAAATTTAATGAGTTGCCATGGACTATGCACTTAAGTTACATTGTTTGAAAGATATCAGTAAAGATGGGAACTCACATTTGGACAAGACTTCACTAGAGGGGCACCTCTAGAATTGACCTGTGGATCTCAACTTCGTTAGGTTTGAAAGATTATTTGTTGGGCAAGGGTAGGACCAATGACCTCATTCACATTGCATTCATTGATTCACAGAGCAAATACTTCTGAACAACTCCTGTCCTTCTGGCACTGTTCTAGGCACTGGTGATACAGTAGCCAACAAGACAGACCATGTCATTGCTCTCATAGAACTGCATGTCAGTGCATGTAGATAGATAACAAGGAAATAAATAAATAAACAAGGTAATTTTCAACGGCAACGTGTCAACATAATGTGATGGGAAGGAGCATGATGAGGCAGAAGGAAGGTTTAAACTGGAAAATCCAAGAAATGGGACAGTTGTATGTGGGCTGACATTCTTGCATGATGGGCGTGGCCAGCTCCTTTCATATTAAGCCAGAGTATTCCAGACAGAAGAAATAGCAAGTGCCAAGAAGCTGGCATCTGAGAAACAGAGGGAAGATGTGCGTGGCTGCAGCTGAGGGAGACCAGGAAGATCTGCGTGGTGGGAAGGACCTGATGATACAGAGGTCTGTGGGCCATGGGAGTGGGTTTGGAATTTTATTCAAAGAGCTATGAGAAGTGACTAGAAGGTTTAGAGTTGAAGAAGGGGATGTCCAAATTAAAATTTGTGTTATATTTGTGTTTTATACAAATTACTCTGGTTGCTATGTAGATTGGACAGCAGAAGGGTAGGGGCAAGGAGACCAGTTAAGTTACTGCAATGGTTAAGGTGAGAGGTGGGGGTTGGCCTCAGCCTTTTTGGAGTGAACAAGCCATTTGCTTGGCTTCCATGATCCTTCTCCCTCCACTGGAATGTAAGACACTTGATGATGGAGATTTTTGTCTGTTTCATTGCTACTGTATCCCCAGTGTCTACAACAGACCCTGGCACATACAAGACACTTGCTTAATGTTGCTGACTAACTATACAAGAGAGAGAAGAATGGTGCAGAACAGATTTAGAGAAAAAGTCAAAGGTTCTTTTTAGGACATGCTAAATTTGAGATATCCATTAGATATTTAAATGGAGATATCAAGCAGGTAAGTTAGAGATATAAGTTATGACTTCAGTAGCAGATGCACATTTGTTGTGGGGGTATGAACATATAACCATCTAGAGTGGACATGCAGTTAGAGAAAAGTCAATGAGCTGGAACTAAGCTGGGAATTCCAACATGTAGAAGTCAAATACAAGAGGAGGAGCCAGCAAAGGAAACAGAAACGGGGCTTCCAGGAGGTAGGGGGAAAATGATGCCATAGAAGCCAAGATGAAATGGGTATCAAGGAGGAGGAAGTAGTCAATTGCTTTGAATGCTATGAAGAAAGATACGAATAGGTAAGTAGTCCTTATATTTGATAACAAAGGTCACTAATGACGTTGACGAGGGGTCTCAATAGAATGGTGGGATTATATAACTCCCCGGATTCCACTGAGGGAAGGAAGGCACACAGAATAGAGACAGGCACTATAAACAGCTCTCATAATTGCATTCTAGCAATTAGCACACTGTCTAATGGGGTAGTGGCTCAATCTTTCTTACATAACTAAATGAATGAGTAAACCATATATCCACCCATCCAACCACCCATCCAACCACCCATCCCTCCACCCAGCCACCCACCCATCCATCCATCCATCCATCCATCCATCCATGGGGTTTGAGTCTTCAAATGTAAAAGGCACAGCCTTATCTAGTAAGAAGACATTTGGATTAGGAGTTAAGAGACAGAATCGTATCTCCACAGTCACTGTTGAGCTTTCTGAACTTGGCCAAACCAATACTTTCCTGGGTCTCAGTTTCCTTACCTATTTAGACTAAATAATCTCTAAGATCCAGCTTTAAAATTCTTGACTGAAGGCCTTACCTTTAGAAATATCTTTTTAAAAATATACCAGTGTAAATGCAGTATCAGTTTTGATTTTTACAAACAAGCTTCTAGCAGTAAAGCCAAAAGCTTCAGGGGATACCATATGCTCAGTCCCCAGCCAAACTCTATCTGTGTGGGATTAATGAGAGCATTGAGTGGGTGGCTGTGTGCTTTGTGGGGGAATGTGTTACTAATGGTCACTGGAGGAAAAGGAGTCAGCTTTCTCTTTACTTATGTCTTTAAGGATGCATAATCCTCTTATTTAAAATAAAACACAGATTCTGCATCTGAACCAACATTAACGTTCCATTTCTTTCTGCCAAATTAACATTCTTGCACAATTGGACCGTGTTCATGGACAGTGCCTCTCCCTCTCACTTTTTCTGGGAATCTTGCTTTCCTTCCATGGGCTGGCCCCTACATACCTCCCTCATTTCATCCTGTGCCACTTCTCCCCACTCACAGAGGTCCAACCACACTAGCCTTCTTCAAATATGTCAATCTTGCTCCTGCTCCAGGGCCTTAGGATTTGCCCTTTCTTCAGCCTGAAATATACTATCCCCAGATTTTTTCATGTGTGGCTTCTCCTTAGCATAGAGGGAGTCCAACCATCACCTTCTCTGTGAGGGCTTTCTCTCCAAAGTACTGTTCTGCAGTCCAACCCTACTACTGTCACTCACTTCTTTGCATGGCTGTACCATGACCGATTCAATCCTTCGTCTATTGAAGGACATTAAGGTTGCTTTCCATTTCTTCCAATTGAAAAATGTTGTAAGAAACACTTCCAATATATGTCGTTATATTCTGATGCTTGCATTTCTGTAGGAGAGTTTATCAAAGTAGGCTTGGTGGATAAAAGAGAACAAGAACTAAAAATTTAAATTGATATTTCCGGATTACTTTCAAAAAAGTGGTAAATTTGAATTACCCTGAACACTCTGTCATGGTTTCTCAAAAATACTTTAAAATAAACATGTAAATGTTTATTTTTCAAATAATTAAATTGAAAACAATCCTGAAAACGTATTATAGAGACTCTAACTAGACAAGAACAATGAAGTCATTTCTTAGGATTAAAAACATAAAATTTACTAACATCATAACCTAATGCAGGTGTCCTCCCAGAATATCAAGGCACTGCCGATTTTTGATTGGTAATGCACCAAAAATGTATTCACCACAATTCACTGAAAACTTATTTTTGTTAATTTTACTATAACATTTATAGTAAAACTTTTTGACTTCATTTAAGGCAACATCCTTTGAAGATTATTTTTACCCTTACACTTATTTTAATTTAATCAGAGTGTGTTTATTTTCGTTTTAACTCAGGCATTTAACCTAAGTTTATTCTAAGTTTCTCTGGACTTTGAACCAAATACTTTTGGGAATGAGAATTCCTTGGGCATTAAAATATCAAGGATTTTTTTTAAAGTACTAAAGTTTCTTTTTTAAAACACATTTTCAATTCAGACCACTCTCTTATTTTTAAAATATGTTAATGGCTTGTTTGAGTGAATATATGATTCAAAAATTGTAAAGGGCCAGGAGCGATGGCTCATGCCTGTAATCCTAGCACTTTGAGAGGCCCAGGTGGGCGGATCACAAGGTCAGGAAATTGAGACCATCCTGGCCAACATGGTGAAATCCCATCTCTACTAAAAATACAAGAAAATTAGCTGGGTGTGGTGGTACGTGCCTATAGTCCCAGCTACTCAGGAGGCTGAGGCAGGAGAATCACTTGAACCTGGGAGGCAGAGGTTGCAGTGAGCCAAGACGGCGCCATTGCACTCCAGCCTGGGTGATAAAGCAAGACTCTGTCTCAAAAAAAAAAAAAAAAAAAAAAAATTTTGAAAAGGACTTAATATCTGAAATGTGATCCTTTCATGAAATTGACATCTAAAATGGCATATGAAGTATCTGGTGAAATATTATGGTAAAACAAAAATTAACTGAAGCTAAAAGTAAACCAAACTAAACTAATGTTTCAACCACATTAAAGTCCTGCAAAACTGTTGAAAACATTCTAGGTTTATTGCAACAATTTGCAATAAACTTGATTAAATGCTGATATTTTCTTTGAAGTTCAAATTTCGTTTTTTAACCAAGAGCAGCTCAGTCAATCTAATAAAGAAAGTGAAACTCAAAATCATTCCAATTAGCAAAGGGACAATGGAGAAATCCCAAAATGACTGTTCATAATAGTATGATTAGTACAACTTTGATAGTATCTCAACTATCAATGCAAAAGTAAATTTGTGAAGGAATATACCAAAAATTAAATTTCAAAAAATCTGTAAAAAGGAATTAGCAATTCATTAACTAATAGTTAACAAGAGACACTGTATCACTTATTCAATTTTTGCTACAAATTACCATAAATAGCAAGCTAAAGTAGATACGCTTCTTGAGAAATTGACAAAAAAAGTCTAAAGATACTAAAAGACTGGCAAAACAGAAAATGCCACAGAAATGATTCAAAGAACAAATAGAACATAAATTATAATCATAGAAATTAGATATGATTTCAATATCAGATAAATTATATCTCCACGTGAAAGGTTGCAATTTTGATAACCGGTGATCAAATATATTTTTTTGTATCTTAAGTTTATTTATAAGAAAATGGCCAAACTATATCCCTTAATGTTCATCAACTTAGGCATTTCTTAAATGCTGCTCCAATAACAAAATGAAAACTAATAAACTCAGAGTTACAGAATCCTCCAAAGCTGTCAAATGTGAATTATTTCTTTATGTATTTAATAAGTCCTACTATATGCTGGGCACTCTTCTAGAAGAAATTTCAAGCTATGAAGCAGAGTCCCTGATCAAGGAGAGTTGCCCGCTAGTCCGGAGACAAACACAAACCGCAGCAATGTGACATGAAGGCGGGTGCATGAGGAAGACTAAGGTGGGGGAGGGGTCAGGGATTGCTGAAGCGGGAGGGTTATAGTGGCTACTTTATCGAGGCGCTCAGATAGCACTAATCAGAGTACTAAGTGGCTGAAAATTGTACACATCAAAGCCATATTACACATTCAGCAAATTATTTTTTTTTTAAATTCAGCAAACACCAGAAAATAGGAAAAAACAAACCTAAATATCATCTGACTGAAGAGCAGACCCAAGAATCTGCTACTGCTTTCTGATTTTATTTCCAATTATTTCCTGAAGGAAGCAGCCACTATACTCCATGTACTGTCCACAAAAGCCACCAACCACTTAGGTGTGGTTTGCAGACCATATGCTAAGTGAGAAAAGACAAGCCGCTCTGGCTTATTTGACAAAAAGATAGCAGAAATGCTCACCTTGTGATAAGGAGGACACAAGGGACTCGGTGAGTTCACGAAGATGCCAAACACAAACTGGCATTACAGCAAATCTGCCCATATGAAGTCAGAGAGCAGAGTATGTGACTCCACCCAAGAATCCTGGAATTCCACTCCTGGCTTTAAACCAGGGTGTCAGCTGGGAAAGCCTCCCTTCCGCCCTTGTAAGCTGAAGGAAAAGAGATTTTCATTTGTTGTTCATTGTTTTTATCCTATCCTGGCACCAAAATAAACCACTTTTTGAGCTGACACCAGTGTCCATTACAGAGAGAAATAACAGAATGATCACAGCTTCTTAGCTACCGACATTGAGTGGCTTTCTCAGGAATGGATTCTTCAATAGTTACAATTATTTTGTCTAAAATATTTATTTTAATTGTTTTTTTAAAAGAGCAAGAGTCGTTTTGGGGGCTACCCAACCACAGCAATACATAACCAATCATTTGCTACATAGTCTTGAAACTCTGGGAACTATTTGTCTCCAAGCTCTAAGCAAACTCTTAAAGGAAACCAAAAATAGCCTTCTGTAGTTTTGCAAAAGTCTCCTCCCCTGGAGAAGGCTAATTGCAACTTTTGACTCTGTAAATTATTTTATTTATTTATTTTAGAGACAGGGTCTTGCTTGTCACCCCGGCTGGAATGCAGTGGTGTAATCATGGTTCACTGCAGCCTTGACCTCCCAGGCTCAAGCAATCCTCCCACCTCAGCCTCCTGAGTAGCTGGGACTACAGGCACACAACCACTGCATCCAGCTAATTGTTTAATTTTTTGTAGAGACAGGGTCTCACTATGTTGCCCAGGCTGGTCTCAAACTCCTGGCTTCAAGCAATCCTCCCACCTTGGCCACCCACAGTGCTGAGATTACAGGCATGAGCCACTGTTCCCGGCCTGACTATGTAAATTACTGATAGTCACACATGGATTTCAAAAAATTAAGTGGCTTTAACAGAAGTTGGGAAGCCCAACCAAGTCACTTTTTGCTCTTTTCTTTCAACAGAAAATGTGTATATTTCCAAACCCTTTCCACTTGGGAAAAGGAATAATTTATATTGAGAAAAAAAAATCAAATCAACAATATAATTTCTTACACTGAAATTTATAACCTGAGATCCCACCAACTTCCCCTACCTTCTATTACTTTAAGTTCATGCTTATTTCCCAAGTTAATTTTACTTTACTAAAGCGGTCTTTTGTTGTTGGGATTCATCCAGCTTAAGGAAAAATTCTGAATTACTGTGTGCACTGATTGAGAAGGAATGAAAGAAACAGGCCATGTTACTTCCAAATCTTTTTCATTGAAAAAATAGAAATTTTTATAAGTCCTGGGAGGATATCAGAATGAAGAATGGGAAGAAAGGTTGATTTATGGTGGACAGTCTTTTCTTTATTCATGTTGTCTGGCTTTCTAATTGTAATACATTCATCTTGCAGTCACATCACAAACACAGTAGTACATCTTTTTTTTTTTTTTTTTTTGAGATGGAGTCTCACTCTTGTCGCTCAGGCGAGAGTGCAATGGCGCAATCTCAACTCACTGCAACCTCTGCCTCCCAGGTTCAAGCAATTTTCCTGCCTCAGCCTCCTGAGTAGCTGGGATTACAGGTGCCCACCACTATGCCCAGCTAATTCTCGTACTTTTAGTAGAGATAGGGTTTCGCCACATTGGCCAGGCTGGTCTGGAACTCCTGACCTCAGGTGATCCACCCACCTCGACCTCCCAAAGTGCTGGGATTACAGGCATGAGCCACCCATCCAGCCAAGTACGTCTTATATAGGTGCAGTAATGTAAGAATATTTTTTTCCCTGTTCCTATGTTTCAACTGGTAAAGGGAATTCAACAAGGAAATTTACTTAGGAGACCCCATGTGTTAATTAATTTTGATAAAAATAACCCCACAGAAAGAAGGCTGAAAGTAAACGATGGAATAAAGCAGGTAGAGAAATGAGACTCCTTTATAAAGAGAAGGAGCAAATGAAAACTAAAAGAAATGACCCTTAGAAGACAGTAGATCTATTTTAAATCTTCAGGGCTAGGCAAGGATAGGTATTTTTAAAATTAATTGGGTCATTTCAAATAGCAGTTAGATTATCTACTTGAAATTTTGGGCGGAATAGAGGGAAAAAAACAGGTTTCATCCTTTTTTATTTTTTAATTTACATATGTGTGTGTGTGTATATGTATGTATGTATGTGTATGTGTGTGTGT
>CAUYLG010037996.1:0-85926 GCA_963573385.1 Cacajao melanocephalus | reverse complement strand
GCTGATGAGGAGCTGCGATCCCCTGTAGGAGGAGAGGCATTCTGATTTTGGGTGTTCTCAGCCTTTTTGCACTGGTTTCTTCCCATTTTTGTGGATTTATCCACCTGTCGTCTTTGTAATTGCCGACTTTCAGATTGGGTCTTTGTGGACCTCCGGCTTGTTGGTGATGAAGTTTTTTCTGTTTCTTAGTTTTCCTTTGGTGGACTCCCCTTCCCCACAGACCTGGATCTTCCCAGGTTCGGCTGTGCTTACTGTGAAACTCTCAGTCCTCAGTGCTTCCAAATGCTGTTCTCCTTGTGGGGAGGGGACCAGCCGAGCCCGACTCAAAGGGCACCCTGTCCCGTATACTCCACACCGAGAAGAGCCGCACCGGGGCGCCGGCAAAACAGCTGCGCCGGCCAAAAGAGTCACGCTGGCAACCCGTGTGGCTCCTCCGACGGGAATCTCCCAGTCTGTGGGCAACAAAAATTCGTCTGAAAGTGTACTGTCCACTCGCTTTCTGTGCTTTCACTGGGAGCTACAATCCTGGGCTGTTGCTAATCAGCCATCTTGGATCTCTCCCTAATTTTTATATTATTAGTAGAGATGGGGTTTCACCATATTGATCAGGCTGGTCTGGAACTCCTGACCTCAGGTGATCTACCTACCTTGACTTTCCAAAGTTCTGGGATTACAGGCATGAACCACTACACCTAGCCAAGATTCATATTTTCTTTGGAGGTTTAACTTCTCTTTGCCTGGAATTCACACAATTTAGATTTGATGAAGCACCATGGACTGATATAAATTATAGCATTTAAAAGCTGACAAGAGGTTTAGAGATGTGAAGACCAATTCTTCATGTTATAGATGAGGAAACTGAGGTACCAAGCACCTTCCACTCATGTTGACCCGGATGTTGAGGTAAGGTACATGTGGAACCCAGCCAGGAGGTTTATGATCCAGCCCTCACATCAGATATTACCTCTTCAGTTACCTGCCCACAAAGCAATTGGTTGAATGATGGAATAGTTCACTGTCAAGGAGTCTGTGGCAAGGTTACAAAGACAGCCATGGCATAGCCTCCTATGAGATATCCTTGATCTGTGTTTTCACTGAATGGCATCTTTATCATAGAAATGAGGCAATCACGAGGATCTTAGAACATTAAAGCTAGAAAGGACTTTAGAAATCATCTAGAATAGTGGCTTTTGTTTGTTTGTTTATTTTGGGAAAGGATCTTGTTCTGCCACTTAATCTGGAGTACAGTGGCATGATCACAGCTCACTGCAGCCTCAACCTCCTGGGCTCAAGCAATCCTCCCATCTCAGTCTCCTGAGTAGCTGAGACTATAGGCACATGCCAGCACACCTGACTAATTTTTTGGTAGGGATGTGGTTTCACCATTTTGCCCAGGCTGGTCTCGAACTTTGTGCTCAACTGGTCCGCCCACCTTGGCCTCCCAAAATGCTGAGATTACAGCCTTGAGTCACTGGCCAGCCAATAGTAGCTTTTAAATTTGTGTGTGTGTATGTGTGTTTGCATCAGAATACTTTTTTCTGTAGATAATCTTAAGAGGAACATCAGCATATAAAGCAGATAAAAGAGGAGCTTCCACTTATAAGCGGGAGTTGAACAATGAGAACACATGGACACAGAGAGGGGAACAACATACGCCAGGGTCTGTCTGTTGCAGGGTGGGGGCTGAGGGGAGGAAACTTAGAGAATGGGCCAATAGGTGCAGCAAACCACCATGGCATATGTATATCTATGTAACAAACCTGCACATTTTGCGCATGTATCCTGTTTTTTTTAAGAAGAAGAAAGTTACAATTAAGCATTAAAAAAAAGGAGCTTCCTTGCTTGAAGTGAACGGTGCACTTTCACCATCATGTCTTGCCCTCTTTGCACGCTCCGAACTTGCCTTTACACACCTGCCCACAATATGATGTGTAGTTTTAGTTTTGGATTGTAATTAGTTTTGTTCATTATGAATTAGTACTTAATTAAACCTAGGATAAATTTTACTGCTTTCTTCACTCAGTTACTCTTTCTTTTTCTTTTTTTTTTGAGACTGAGTTTCGCTCTTGTCACCCAGCCTGGAATGCAATGACGTGATCTTGGCTCACTGCAACCTCCGTCTTTTGGGTTCAAGCAATTCTCCTGCCTCAGCCTCCCGAGTAGCTGGAATTACAGGTGCCCATCATCACACCTGGCTGATTTTTGCATTTCTAGTAGAAACAGGGTTTCACCATGTTGGCCAGGCTGGTCTCAAACTCCTGACCTCAGGTGATCCACCTGCCTTGGCCTCCAAATTACTGTTTCTTGTTTACTTTTTGTATCTTACATTTTTAATTCTGTGTGTGTGCATGTGTGCATGTGTGTGTGAGGTAAATCATTCTTGATGAATTCATTGAGAGAGTCTGCTGTAAACATACTGAATTATCACATAATGTAACAAATGCCATAGACGGGCTGGTTTAAACCACAGAAACTTATGTTCGCGCAACTCCGGAGTCTGGAAGTTCAAGACCAAGGTGTTGGCAGGGTTGGTTTCTTCTGAATGTAGATGCGTCTTTTCTCCCTCTGTCTGCATGTGGTCTTCCCTGTGTGTCTGTGTCCTCATTTCCTCTCCTTATGAGGACACCAGTCATATTGGATTAGGACCCACCCATAAGATCTCATTTTAACTTAACTACCTCTTTAAGAACACTACCTCCAAATACAGTCCCATTCTGAGCTACTGGGAGTTAGGACTTCAACGTACGAATTTTGGAGGGACACAATTCTGCCCCAACAGTCATCATTTTGCTTTCACTTGAATGTTAGTTTGATTAAATGTAGGAATCTCTATTCAAAATAATTTTGAATCAGACCTTTGAGACATTTTTTCCAATTATTTTTAGTAACGTACATGACAGTTCTAGTGCTGATCATATTCATGTTCCATTATTGTCTTGTTTCCTCTAGAAACTTTTAGGATCTTCTCTTGAATTTTATGACAATTTTCTGAGTTAGGGCCTTTTAAATTTTATTTTGCTTGAAATGTAGTGGATGAATTCAACTTGAAAACTCACGTTTTTTTCAGCTTTAGGAAATTTCCTTTTATTATTTCTCTCATTAATTCCTCCCTCTATTTAATCTGTTTCCTCTTGCTGAAACTCTCATTAGAAGTTAGAATTTCTTTGTCCTTTTATGTTTATTCAAGGAGAATTCCTTAGCTCAATCTTACATGGAACTAATTTGCATTTCCTCCTCATACATTCTGCTCAGCTTATCTACTGATTTTAAAGTAATTACATTTATAATTTTTAAGATATCTAGTTTTCTCATGTAGCCCATCCTTGCTTTCTGAGTGACATATCATCTTGCATCTCTCTGAGGATATTCATTACACTAACCTGGGGGATGTCTTTGTTTACTCCATTAATTCTAGTTTCTCGGATATTTGTTCTTTTGTGTGTTGAGTCTGGTGTTTCACCTTCATAGTGCTGGTGTTTCAACTATATTTGGGATTTTTGGTTATACGTTTACCACATCATTTGAGAATTCCTGTTTTCCTCTTGGTGGATACCACTCTGATTAAAGGAGCTTTCCCGTAGGGACTGGAAGACAGGGGTGGAGCCTGCTACCAGGTGTGTGCAGTGGCGGTGTGTCTCCTGGGTGTGGGCTCTCCCAGGCCCTCTGGAGGTCACCAGTTCTATGGGGAGTTCCCCTGGGATTTCTGGCCCCTTAGTCTGGAGGCACACTGGAGGGTGAGGGAGGCTCCTAGACCTGAACCCATCTTCTTACGCATCACCCTTGTGATAGCCCAGGGCGCCTCCCACTCTGCACATTCTCTGATTCCAAGTTTGGGATGCCCCAGGACAGCTCCCGCCTCACCACATGCTGCTATACTGCCTGTGGCCAGGCCTTCTCGCTCTGTTAATCCACAGCTTCCTGCTTTCTCTCTGGAATTCTTCAAAGTTTCTCAGTTGTTAATGGACACTTTTTTTTAATGGTGTTGTTTTCAGTGTTCTCTCTGATTTATTTTCTTGTCAACCACTTTCCAGAGTTCTACGGTCTGTCGGCATTCTCCAGCACTGTGCTGTCCACCACGGTAGCCATAACCATATGAGATTGTTTAAGTTGAAATTATTTAAAGATAAGTAGAATGTAAGAGTCAGTTTCTTAGTCACAGAAGCCACCTTCCAAGTGCTTAACAGCCACACGTGGCTAGTGCCTCCACAGTGAACGTCATAGCTATAGAATGCTTCCATCACTGCAGAAAGGTCTCTTGCACAGCACTGCTCTAGATCTTCTGCGTCTGAAAAGTGAAGACATTCCTAAATCCCTTTTGAGATGCTATGAGGAATAGATGACATTAAGCCCATGTTGGGCACGCAGCAGGGTGCTCAATCAGTACAAGCTGAACATCCACTCAGTGGCAAGTGAATTGGTGGTGCTGGGACTGGAACGCACTGTTTCTGCCTCATTGTTCCCAGAATTACTATAAATGAGTGAACCATTGAGAAACAGAGGGAATGAAGGAGACCAGACAGGAGTGTGAAGCAGGGCAGTGAGGGTGACCTGAAAGCACATGCCTTAAAACACTACCTTTATGCCTCAAATCAGAAAAAGAGAGCTCAATTAGAAACAGTGATTTATTTAATCCTCACAATAATGTTGTCAAGAAGGCATTATTATTCTTCCCATTGTGTGAATGAGGAATGAAATAAATGCAGTCCTTGGAAATGAACTAAATCTCACGCTACATAGTTAGGTCAACTGGAAGTTCATGGCAATGTTAGGACTAGAATCCCCTGCTTCCTCATTCTTATTCCCTAGGATAACTGAAAATTAGTAAATCACTGGGAAACACATCACAAAGGTGACAAGGAAATTCAAATCCAGATCTAACCCAAAACCCTTCCACAACGGGGTTCCAAAATTAGTTTGATCACGGTCCCCTCATAAAACATTTTTGAGCAACACACACATGCACAAACACACACGCAGGTTTATATGTGTGTGTAGATATATGTACACACAGTGAAAAACATATTCAAAATGATGCACTAAAAAGATAATAAATAGAATACAAGTCTCAATCCTTTGTCTCATACTCTAGTATTATTTCACATGTTCCCTAGGGGTCTCCCCACCTCCTACTTTGAGAACCACTGACCTAAACCATGCCACATAAAAGAGGGAATATTTTGTAAGCAGGACTTGTAGGCCTGGGAATCTCAGCTTCCATCTGCTCTCTAAACCACTCTGAAAAGAAACATAATTGGACCATAATGTATTCAATGTCAGCCACATTTTTTGAGTAAATAGGGCTTTTCACTATTTCTGTGCACCAGTGGTCTGATATTTGCCATAGGCTCTTATTTCAAAAAGAGAATTAACTCTAACCTGCTGTTCAAAGGTTGCTCCTGGCCATGTGTTCCATCTGCGAAAGGCATAGAAATGGGCAAAGCAACACGTAAGTGCATCAAGATGGTTCTTTTTTTTCCAGGAAATAAAAACAAATGTCATCTTTACTGAAGTGAAATGAGACTTGATGAAACAAACATCTCATTTATTTACATCATTCAGATTTTTAAAAATTGGTCTCCTTGTTTTCACGGCCATTCACTGCTTGCTGTGATAACAGTGTTTTCAGCTTAAAAGCACTATGATGTGTCTGATTCTCTCTTGGGTGCAATCTCTCTCCTCTCCGTCCCTTTACTTCTGTTTCTGCCTCTCTCCCAATCAAAGGAAAGATATAAGTGTTTTTGTCCCCTTTTTATAGATGAAGAAACTTGTTTGTGAAGTTAGGTTACACAGCTAGTATATGGTAAAGTCAAACCTTGAACCCAGATTCTCTGTCCCAGAGCCAATGCTCTGATGGAAATTTTAACTAGTGGAATTGCTCTGGTCAGAATTTGATCTATTGGCATTTTGTAGATGGGAGAGAGAACACTGTGGGGCTGAGCACCTGCACAGACAAAGTACCAGCTCAACTTTATC
This sequence comes from Cacajao melanocephalus, assembly GCA_963573385.1. NCBI lineage: Eukaryota > Metazoa > Chordata > Mammalia > Primates > Pitheciidae > Cacajao > Cacajao melanocephalus. The sequence goes on along the minus strand of CAUYLG010037996.1, from coordinate 79,953 downwards.
TTGCACTGAGAGATTAGCAGGGTTTTACAGAAACAATCCATCAGGTTCAAGAAAAGGCTGTTCCTACATTTGCTATTCAGCTGGTACAAAGCCTTTAGGAGAACCCTGGAGCAGCACAAGCCCCCAAAGTGGATATTGCAGGGCCAGCAAATTGACGGATGTATATCAACTTGCAGAGATTGGGAAGTGGATCAGTGGGATCGTCATTGGAGGTATTTCCATGGACTGAGTAGTCTTTATGACTCTTCACCTGTGTCAACAACACGCACTTCAATATCTTTTGAATTTAGCCCTTCCTTTGTCTCCCCTCTTCTTATTGCCCCAGTTCAGATGTATTGCCTAGACTTTTTTAGAGGCCCCCCCACCCAATTTTCCCACTTCCTTTCCTTCTGTTACAGCACCACCAGAATCATCTTTCAAACATGGATCTGATGATGGCACCCTTCAGCTCACAGACCTCTGTTAGTGCCCTGTTACTATAAGATCATGTTAAAAATTTTGACATCATTTTCAGATTTCTTCATCTTGCTCCAAATTAACTTTCCCACTTCTTCTCCTACCATCCCACTTTTCTCTATCCTATCTACCAACCTCTTCAGTCTAATCACTGTTCTCCAAAAATAGCCAGTACTTTCATGCCTCTACGCTTTGCTCATGCTCCCTCCTCTGTCTGGAATGTCCTCCGCCTCCTTCACCTCCTCCCTCTGGTGGAATCTTCCTCATCCTTCAATAAACAACCCAGATGCCCTCTTCAGGGAAAGCCTCCATCCCTAACCTTTCCTGGTAGGATGTGATACTCTGCACTGGGATCCTAAAACATGCTCACGTTACCGGGAATTTTGTCTGGTTGTACACATGTCTTTTTGGATCATTAGATGGTGAATTCCTCTGTAAAAAAAAGATAGCAACTTATTCATCTTTGGGTCCTCAATGTTAGCACCTAGCAGGCATTTAGAAGTTGAGGGTTGAATTTATTCATGTAACTGAGTAATTTTGAGAAGTCTTAAAAGGGCTAAATTCTATCATATCTGAGATGAGCTGCAAGAGATCAAACACAAATTAGCCAAAAACATTTACTTACTTAGGTCTATAGCCACCCCTTCTAAACATGAAGATTGGCTGCATTTTTATAATATCTGGGAGCCTTTTATTGGCTTTCTCAATAAGTTTGTGCTATGCCTATAGTGTAATAACACTGGATTAGAATGAACAGTTATGGTTTCTAGTCTTAGCTTTACTGATAATTAGCTGTGCCTCTAACAAGTCAGTTCTCCTTTCTAGTTTCTTGCTTATAGTTTCTAGTTTCTTGCAAGGCAAATGATTTCTAAGGTGCTTTCTAATTCTATAATTTGATAATTCTTATTTTCCAATTAGGAAAACTAAGTCTTTATTTCCCTTTGAGCGTGATGGACCTTAAGCAACAAAGAGTAAACTTCCTACATTGTCATAAAAACATCTTTGCTCTACTATGGCCCTATTACCAAAAATGTGGGTATTAGAAGTGGTACAAGGTATTTTATGAAGTGAGAACTCCTGATATGGGGAAAAACAAGACAAAAAAGGGCAGACATAGCTAACAAACAAAAAACTCGTTATTGCTAAAACATCAGAGCTCTGTTCCTTTAAAGTTGGAAGGCCTCACATTAGGAGAAGAAAAAGACCTAAGAAAGATTAGTTAATCTTTTGTGTTCACGAAGATGAAGGAGAGAATAAAGTGGTCAAGCCCCCACCTGAAAGATGGTTTGGAGCAAAAGGAGAAGAGGCTTGCATGTCAAGTTTAAAACTCCGGTCTTCAGGGAAGGCATTTTACAAAGTGACACACGTCCAAAGAGAATTAGAATCTTCAAAGTAGTGTGTGCAGCTGTGTCACTGTCCCTTACTGGATGTTGTGATAATTATCCTTCATATAAGAAGAAATCTGAGAGTCCCCCAATATTCTGAAGTGTTGTGTTCCAATTTTTTAAAGATAGTCTTGGCCAGGTGCAGTGGCTCACACCTATAATCTCAGCACTTTGGGAGGCTGAGGCAGGTGGATCACCTGAGGTCAGGAGTTTGAGAGCAGCCTGGTTAACATGGTGAAACCTCATCTCTACTAAAAATATAAAAAATTAGCTGGGCATGGTGGCGGGCGCCTGTAATGCTAGCTACTCAGGAGGCTGAGGCAGGAGAATCGCTTGACCCCAGGTGGTGGGGGCTGCAGTGAGCTGAGATCACGCCATTGCATTCCAGCCTGAGTGAAAAAAGTGAAACTTGGTAAAAAAAAAAAAAAAAAAAGTCTTTATATTTTAGAGCAATTTTAAGTTCACAGCAAAATTGAGTGGAACATGCAGAGTTTTCATATGTCTTCTGCCCCCACACATACATCACCTCCCCCACTATCAAAATCCTGCACCAGAGTGGTACATTTGTTGCAATCAATGAGCCTACAATGATACATCATTATCTTCCAAAGTCTATAGTTTACATTAGAGTTCACTGTTACTGTTGTTCATTCTGTGGGTTTGGACAAATGTATAATAACATGTATCCACCATTATATTATCATACAGAATAATTTCACTCCCTTAAAAATCCTTTATTCTCCATCTATTCATCTCTTCTTCTCCACTAGCCTCTGGCAACCACTGATCTTTTTACAGTCTCCATAGTTTTGCCTTTTCCAGTGTATCATATAGTTGAAATCACAAAGGACTGTAGCCTTTTCAGATTGGCTTCCTCCACTTACTAAGGTGCATTTAAGGTTCTTCCATGTATTTTTATGGCTTGATAGTACATTTCTTTTCAGCATTGAATAATATTCCCCTGCCTGGATGCACCACAGTTTATTTATGTATTCAACTACTGATGGCTATCTTGGTTGCTTCCAAGTTTTGACAATTATGAATAAAGCTGCCGTAAACATTTGCGTGCAGATTTTCATGAGGACATAGTTCTTGTGCAGACATTACTCATTTGGGTAAATAACAAAGAGTTTGATTTCTGCATTATAAGATAAAAGTACATTTAGTTTTGCAAGAAACTGCCTGTCTTCCAATGTGCTTGTACCATTTTGCATTTCCATCAGCAATAAATGAAAGCCCTTGCTGCTCTGCATCCTCACCAGTGTTTGATGTTGTCAATATTTTGAATTTTGGCCATTCTGATACATGTGTAGTGGTATCTCATTGTTGTTCTAATTTGCAATTTCCTAATCATATATGATATTGAGCATTTTTTCATTTTCTTATTTGTTCCCTGTGTATGTTTGGTGAGGTGCCTGTTCAGGTCTTTTGACTATTTTTCAGATTGGGTTGCTCGTTTTCTTATTCTTGAGTTTTTAGGTTCTTTTCGTATTTTGGATAACAATCCTTTATCAGATATGCCTTTGGAATATTTTCGTATTTTCTTCCAGTCTGCGGCTTGTCTTCCCATTCTCTTCACAGCACCTTTTGCAGCTTTTTTTGTAGAACACTGCAAAAATGTTCTTCCCATTTTAAATATAGCTTTTTAAGTTGAATTCTACTTTTAAATTGCTTTAGCAGAAATCTTAACTATCCAGAAATGTCTTTCTAGTCCACAGAAATAGGATTTGTTTTATATTTCCTCAACTTATAAATTAATAGAAATAGAAGTTTAAATAGAACCTGTGTTCAAATTAGAGTTATAACTTTGAATGTGCATTTCAGATATTCATTGAGGGAATGTCTTAGGGTGGCAGACTTCAGCCCTGTGTCTTAAATTTTGCTCTATCTGATGCCATAGATTAAGGGACTTCAACTAATATCCCATAAACCTGTAGGAGATGACATGTATTTCTTACTGAGTAAACCTACTGATATGGCAATGTCCATCAGCTGGACTGTAGACTAAGTAGTTGGTGAGATGTTTAGTCTGAGGAACTAAGCATGTGTGTGTGAGTGAGGAACACTCTCCTGAGAAGATTAGCTGGAACTTAAGAAAAGTTTCCTGTCTCCTAGAAGATGGGAGGATTTTGCCTCATGAGTATTTGTGAGGAAGTGGTTAAGGCAATAGGACCTCTGGCCACAGGATGACATGGTACTGGAAATGGGCCAAGTATATAGTATGACAACTGTGATCTTTTTATAGATGTGGACCCTTTTATAGAGGCTGAGAGATGGTGCTGGAAGCTGTGTTGTAGTTACTGTTGACTTGTTTGGTGATGTTTCTGTATGAATTTCTTCTAGTGAGTTGTCTCTAAATGGCAGAATTTAAAAATGCAATAAGTTCCAGAAGCTATTGGGCCAGTACAGGTAGACCACAAAACTTGATAACCATCAAACCCTGTAATATTTTCATTTTGTAAAGAAAGATTGCATTATGAATACTCTCCTGGACCTGTGAAGGCAGAGATAATGAAATAAGTTTCATTAAAAAAATGTTCCACCTGACGCAGTGGCTCATGTCTGTAATCCTGCACTTTGGGATGCCAAGTTGGGTGGATCACTTGAGGCCAGGAGTTCAAGACCAGCCTGGCCAACATGGTGAAACCCCATCTCTACTAAAAATACAGAAGAATTAGCTGGGCGTTGTGGCCTGTGCCTGTAATCCCAGCTACTCAGGAGGCTGAGGCAGGAGAATTGTTTGAACCCAGAAGGCAGAGGTTGCAGTGAGCCAAGATCATATCACTGAGCTCCAGCCTGGGCAACAGAGCAAGACTCCATCTTGAAAAAAAGAAATTTCTTAGCACAGGCTAACTGAAAATCAAGTATCATGTTCTGTTATGGCAATTGGCAGAAATATTGAAAATGAAGATCATATTCCAGGGATTGACAATCTTAAATACATGCCATGTAAGAACTAGCCCAAGGGACCACGGACATTTATTCAAAGATGAATTGGTGATGGCAAGAATATGAAAACTTATAACAAACCTTCAAATATCTGATGAACTGTCATGCATATTAGGAGGGAAGAAATTTGTTCAAGAAAAGGAAAAACTAGAACCAATAAAGTAGACATTGCAAATAGACCAATACTTTTTCAATGTAAAAGAAAATTAGTGTCTGAGAAGGCAGTGCATCCTTTTTCACTTTAGGAAAATGAAATAATTTTTACAGCCCATAGTGAAAAAGAGTAGCCCAATGGTTCCCACCTGCCTAAGGGCGGAGATGATGAATATCTTGGTAACCTGCAACCCATTCCCATTATAGTGATTGGGAAGCTCTGCATTAATGGGATCGCTAGTCTCTGAAAATAGTAAATTCCTCACCACAGGAAACCTTCAAGTAGAGCCTGGAAACAACCTGGATGGGGTGTTTTGATGGCAATTTTAAAATGCTTTTAAATGTATGTACTTTTTATTATAGTTTCATAAGTTCTGACAAATGCATGGATTCACATAATCACCACTGTGATCAACACACAGGACAGTTCTACCACCACCCCAAAATTATTTTGAGCTACCCTTTTGTAGTCACACCTATTCCCCTTTCTAAGCTCTTGCAACCGCTGATCTGTTTTCTGTCTCTCTAGGTTGGCCTTTTCCGGAGGCCATATAAGTGAAATCACACAGTATCTAGCCTTTTGAATTAGGTTCCTTTCACTTAGCTTAGTGCATCTGAGATTCATCCAGACTGTTGACTCGTCTATGGTTTGTTCCATTTTATTGCTGAGTAGTATTCGATTGTATGGTTGTGCCACAATGCCCATTCATTTAGCAGCTGGAGAATACTCGGGGGACTTCTGGCTTCTAGCCCAACATTTAAGGATATTAGAAGTCATCACTTTATCCTAACAAGTAAAAAGCTGAACAAACTGAAAACCAACAGCTCTTCTTAGCTCCATGAAATAATTGAAATCACAGGACAAACTGCTCTCCCCAGTTTGGGCAGGCAGTGGGTCAAAGAACCCACAATTTACTGGAACAGAAATCTCAGTGGGAACCTGTATTGAGTTAATTTAACCAGTACATTATAGCTGGATTTTAACAAAAAAATTACAGGAACATGCTAATAAGCAAAAAACAGAGTTTGAAGAGACAGAGCAAGCATTGGTACCAGACTCAGATACTACAGGGATGTTCGAATTGTTAGGACAGGAAGTTTAAACAATTATGATTAATATATTTATAAGTCTAGTAGAAAAACTGGATGGTATGCAAGAACAGATAAGTCATGTAAGCAAAGAGATGAAAATATTAAGAAAGAATAAAAAAGAAATGCTAGAAATCAGCTCTGTAATCAAAACGAAGGACTTTGATGGGCTTATTAGTCAACTGGACACAGTTGGTGAAAGGATCAGTGAGCTTGAGGCTATGTCAATAGAAACTTCCCAAACTGAAAAGCAAAGGAAAAAAGACATATGGTAAATGGAACATGACATCCAAGAATTATGGGACAATTACAAAAGATTTAAAAACACATAATGAGAATACCAGAGGAGAAGAGAAAAAGAAACAGAAGAAATGCTTGAAGCAATAATGACTGAAAACTTTCCAGATTAATGTCAGACACAAAATCACAAATACAGGAAACTCAGAGAACACCAGGCAGGATAAAGGGCTGTTATCTGGGTTGTGTCCAGCTTGGGGGCAATTATGAATAAATATGCTACAAGTATTATTACACAGCATTGTTTTTTTGTAAGCTTAACTCTTCATTTTTGAAGGTAAATATCTGAGTGAAATTTCTGGGTCATGAGGCAAGTAAGTCTATGTGTAAGTTTATAGGAAACTCCCAAATCATGTTTCAAAGTGCCTGTGGATTCCCACCAAGCAAGCCCAGTGCTCTGCATCTTCACCAGCATTTGATGTGATCGATCTCATTTTGTTATTACTTAAGTTTTAGCCATTTCAACAGATGTGTAGTGGTATTTCAGTGTGATGTTAATTTGCACTTCTTTTTTTTTTTCTCTCGAGACAGAGTCTCATCTGTCACCCAGGCAGGAGTGCAGTGGCACTGTGCTGGCTCACTGCAACCTCTGTTTCCTGGGTTCAAGCAGTTCTCCTGCCTCAGCTTCCCGAGCAGCTGGGATTACAGGTGCCCACCATCATGACCGGCTGGTTTTTGTATTTTTTAGTAGAGACGGGGTTTCACCATGTTGGCCTGGCTGGTCTGGAACTCCTGACTTCAGGTGATCTGCCCACCTTGGCCTCCCAAAGTGCTGGGATTACAGGTGTGAGCCATCACACCTGGCCAGTTTGTATTTCTCTAATAAATAATGATGTTGAGCATTTTTAATTAATTAATTAATTTTGTGTGTGTGTTTTTACATTTTATTGGTTCTTCCTCTTTAGTAATGGAGCTGTACCAAGTCAATATTCTCTAACATCAGCCAAGTGATATGAAAATCACAATGTTGAGCATTTTTTAATGTGCTTTTTTGCTAACCATACATCTTCTTCAGTAAAGTGACTGTTCAAATCTTTTATCCATCTACAACATTGGATTGTTTTCTTATTGTTGAGTTTTGAGAGTTAGTTATGTGTTCTGGATACAAGTCAGAGGTGCTGTTAAAATCCTCTGGAGAATGTTGACCTTTGTTTATTTTAATAGGCAACCAACCTGGTTAGGTTCATACCACAAGTTGTGTCTTGCCCTCCAAGGGCGATGGTTCCAATGCCAAAGCCAAGAGGTAAAGAAGGAAAGAAAAACCCAGTAAGCTTACTGTCATACAAGCTATTCTTCTCCCAAGTAATAGTGTCTGTATTCTGTCCGGAGATTTTAGCTATAATCAGTGGAGGAGATAGGCTGTAATGGGCTTACTTCGTCTTGTCTAGCACTGGTTCTGTAATGACAATTTAAATACTGGATGGAGATTCTCCTAGATCATTAGTTGTCAAACCTGGCAACAAATCAGAATTACCTGAGAAGCTTTGTTTACTTATTTATTTATTTATTTTTGAGATAGGGTCTTGCTCTGTCACCCTGGCTGGAGTGCCATGGTGTGATCATGGCTCACTGTATCCTCTACCTTCTGGGCTCAAGGGATCCTCCCACCTCAGCCTTCTGAGTAGTTTGGATTATAGGCATGCACCACCACACCCAGGGAATTTTTAAAGTTTTTTTTTTTTTTTTTTTTTTTGTAGAAATGGGATCTCACTATGTTGCCTAGGCTGGTCTCAAACTCCTGGGCTCAAGTGATCCTCCTGCCAAAATGTTGGTATTATGGGCACTAGCCACCATAACTGGCTTTCTGGGAAGCTTGAAATAATATAGATTTAAGAGTTCCACGCTAGACCCATCTCCATTAGATGCCCAAGAATCTGTCAAAGACGCTGTCTGGTGTTTCTAATACAGCCAACCTGGTACTAATTTGGTGGGGGGGCAATGTTAGGATTAAGGTTGGAAGTTTGTGAACCCCTGGATGAGATGATCTCCAGAGTCCTTTCTAGCCCTGAGATCCTCAGGCTTTATATTTTTCAGAATATCCCATTCACAAAGGTGCTTATTAATGAGGTACCATTCTATTAATTTCTCTCAAAATTTCAACTGAAGCTGTAGATCACATAGGTCATCTTGAGAAAGGTCCCAGAGAAGATAAAAAGTATGTAACTGATAGCAAGGTCAAGATATTAAAACCAACAGGAGAACAGGTGGACTCCCAATCTATAAGATTAGTTTCATGGAAATAACAACTTCTTGCAATAATAGCAGCAATAAAATTTAAATCTGCTTTATGTAGTATTAGCCAAGAGGAATATCATGTGTGCTCAAGTCCGAAGATTAGTGGTTTCACTAAGAACCTCCTTTCCTCCCTAGGATCAGCTCTTTCTCATACATTTGAAAAAACTCTTTTGGTTGAGTTCAGTTTCTGCTTATGTACTAGGAATCACCAGAGAGTTTGAATTTGCTTTTCATAAAAATTTATTTCTAAGGACCTCAGAAATTATCTCCTTGGTCTCACTTCTATAAGGATGGAAGAGGAAACCAGCCCTGACAGGTTAAGTGCCTTATTAGGGAGTGCCTTATTAAATTAAGTGCCTTTATTTAGGGAGTCTGAACTGGGGCTTGAAGCCAGATTTTGGCTCCTAGGATGTGCATGTCCTACCTTTCTGAGTTGTCAAGTGAGATGTTGGATGCAGAGTCTCTCAGCATTTTAACAACAGTTCAGATAGCTGCAGTTGGCAGCGGCTGAGCTCCATGCAATGCATTTGTAAAGGGTGCTTTGACCTAAGAATGTTTCAGCTCCTGGATTTGCAGCTATGAAAATACTGGCAACTAAAATGACTCAGAGCTTTCAAAGTGCCAGCTTGCTGGCACATCCTATTATCTGGGCACTGGGAAGTGGATGGCCCTTGGCTCTCTCTGGAACTTTTTTCATCCCATTTCCTCTCAAAAGTGCCACATAGTACTGTATGGCTGGAGTTTAATCAGGTGAAGCAGAATCCCTCTGAGTTATGAAGTAAAGAATTTCTTATAGAAATTAGATCTTACCCAATTGTGAGAGAAGCTGGGGAAGTGAAAGTTTGAAAGGGCTTGTTGGAGGATCAGAGTCACAAACTGGACACTCTGAGAAGCTGAGCATGTCCAGCCACCACAGAGGAGCTGTGCGGGAGGAGCTGGTGGTAGAGGAATATGTGGGGGGCTGGTGCCTCTGTGGGTCTGCGTCGAAGTTTCTGGCAGTAGGACCCGCCCTCAGGAGGAGGCGGTGGACAAAACCTGGTGGACAGCCAGGCAGCTGGAGCCAGGGGCACTTTTGTGTCAGTCACTGCAACACACTGCCATGGCCTTCTGATAGGAATGGTGGTTGTTTCCTTTCTCCCTCCAACGTGGTGTGCAAGCTCCTCTTTGGGGCTCAAAATCACAACTGTAACATGAAGGGGTTTTTGTGAAATGTTCTGGCTTAAGCAACTTGATACGGAATAAATCACCACAAGTATAGAGCCTGAAACAGCAACAATGGTCACGCCTTGGGACTAATGCCACGGAAGAGCTGTTCTCATTTGCCATGAACAATCTGGAATCAGCCTGCTTCACCACAATCTGCACACGCATGACGGCGCCAGGCAGCCTGAGCTCTGGAGTGCGGGCCTCGGCGCCAGGCACAGCTGCACGCACACGCTGGCGGTGCACAGGGTCTATCCCTCAAGCTTTCTGAAATTAACAAAATGGGCCAATAATAACTACCTCGCAATATTGTTTGGAAGTAGATATAATAGCAGATGCTCAATAAAAATTATTCCTTTTCTTTCCCAAGTGCCACTTGTTCCCCGGGTCATATAGGACCTGTCCTATTTCTCAGAACGTCTCCAGGTAGAAATGATTGTCTCAAAATTGTTCAACCTGCCTTATTTTGTTGTTACTGTTCTGTTTTATTTTGTTTTAGGCTTTTAGCAGCCTGAAGTCATGGTGTTTAGTTTCTGTGTCTAGTGATAAGAAGAAAAGAGGGACGAGGAAGGGGCTTTGCTGGTTCAACTAGAAATAGAAATTAAGAACCCGTGAGTGTATTTTCTCCCTTGGACACCACTGGAAGTGTTGAATTTTGATAATGAATACAGGTACGTAATTTATATTTAGCATTTCTGGCATTTCATTGTGGTCCTAGATTCCCAGTATCAACAAGTTCCAGTTTGTGTGGATAGTGAGAAAGACCACTGATTGGCAAGGGAAACATCTGCCATCAATTTATGGCCTTTTCCTGCAGAAGAGGGATGGAGCTCTCCTTAGGCAGTTAGACCACAATCTATTGACTTGGACATGCAAGATCTATTGGTTTAGAAAAGTGAGTTTGGTGACATAAGTTCCCTGGGGATCCTTCAGTTTTCCTGGGTCAGAAGAGATGAATTACCACTCTGTAAAGACATTTTGCCATATAGGAAGGAAGCAAACACATATATGTATCCATGAATCTTTACATATCAATACATATCTATATATATTCATATAAAGCAAAAAGATATACTATGCATATTTATAGATATATGTACTTAATATAAAAAACATATACATACAAATGTCTATCTGAGATATAAATAATATGTAAAGTAGGATAGAGGGGGCAAGACAAGCAGAAGCTGATATCAAAGTTGGAGACAGACAGCATAATCTTTTGGAGCCATTAATTTTAAGAGGATGTAGACCTATACATTTATTAGCCCCTGAAGCCATTACCCTATCATAGGTGGTTTAAACTGTGTCTGTTGAATTGGAATTTAACAAAGCAACAGTGCTCATGAATTTCTGAAATGTGAAAGAAAGGTTATAGACAAAGTACAGTGCTCTATTTAGGAAATGGGGAGCTGTATTATCATTTCAGAAGGATTTTAATTCATAGTAACTGAAATAAAAGTGTTCTGGCTGGGCGAGGTGGCTCACGCTTGTAATCCCAGCACTTTGGGAGGCCGAGGCGGGCAGATCATGAGGTCAAGAGATTGAGACCATCCTGACCAACATGGTGAAACCCCATCTCTCCTAAAAATACAAAAATTAGCTGGGCGTGGTGGTGAGCACCTGTAGTCCCAGCTACTCAGAAGGCTGAGGCAGGAGAATCGCTTGAACCCAGGAGGTGGAGGTTGCAGTGAGCCAAGATCATGCCACTACACTCCAGCCTGGAGACAGAGCAAGACTGTGTCTCAAAAAAAAAAAAAAATATTGTTCTTATTCAGGATAAATTTCTAGAAGATTCGCACGTAGAGGATATTTTATTAACCAAAAGTAGGATAATATAGGCATTGTTTTGCACAACACAGTGCTGAGCATGTGGTAAAAACTGGTAAATACTTGAAAAAAAATTCAGTATATACAGGACCTTTCAAAAATACACTTGATTACTTGACTGCTGGAGGACACTGATAATACATTCCCTACCTACATTATTCTACAAAATGCTGAAAATCATACCAAGTCCTCATTTAGCCGCTGATCTGATTGAGCAAGTCACTGGCCTGCGTTCACTCAAATCGGATACTAAAATCTAAAACCACTTTTTAAAAAGTTAAGAGATTGATACTTTTTTTCAACCTAAAATAATAACACATTTCCTTTGAGCGTATCTCTTATTTTAAGCCCTCAAGATACAAAAACTACTACTGATAAATACTATAAAGAATCTGCAGTCAACTCACATTCTTTTATATAATTAGTAGGATTGCTCAGACAGCTTATCTGCTTTCAGTTCTGAAAGTCTCTTTATCCTTTATCTGCAGGAACACTAATCACTTGAAAAGGACAAGACTGAGAGAACTTGTTTTAAAGTCAATTAAAACAATTTTTTTTTTTTTGTCAAATTCTATTGCTTGAGTTTCCTGGGTTTCCTGTATCTCTTAGTTCAACTACTTCCCTTTCTGGTATCTGAAATGGTACTTTACATTCACTTGAGCATAGGTGAGTTATTTGCATTTTCTGGTGAGATAAGCATCTCTGAAGGCCTTTTCTATCCATTTTTTGGCCGAATTTTGCCAGGCCCAGGGAACAGGGAACAGCTGGTTGGAGAACTAGGAAGCCTTTGCTCTGGGTTTCCCTCTGATCTGATAAGAGCCCTTTGACTACCTGCCACAGAAATGACTGTCAACATTAAGCAAAATAAACTCTTGGAAGGATAGCAACGGCCAACAGACTCAGTGGATGGCTGAAAATCGGGTTTGAAGATGGCCAAAGGCTGGGATTCAGGGGCCTCAGCAACAGTTGCAGCAGGAACAGGTAGCAAGAACACTGCTAGGATGAGATGGAACATCCAATCCTGTGGGGGCTGGCCCAGGCTGGATGACAAGTCCATTCTTGCTGGCCATGGGTGGGGTTCCCAATTGCAGTCCACTGGGCTCCACCCAACATGGAAAATGTCATTCCTTAGAGGAAATAAGGAGGCAGTTTGGGAAAAGAAACTTTTCCCATTGCATGCTGGCCAGATGAGTTTGTCCACTCCTGTGCTACTACCTGGTATCTTTAAACTTGCTTCCAGCTTTGAAACAAATGGAGACTGCTTCTCCCATTAAAGTTGTTGGAATTACCACATCCTAGGGATGTTTCCTTCTATGAATGCCTGTGTAACCAATGAACGATAATAGGACAAACCAGAAGACTTTTGTGAATAACGGAGGGTTATGTGGCTGCAATAGTTACCTATTGCTGTATAATAGTATTACCACAAACTTACATCTTAAAATACTCATTTATTGTCTCAGTTTCTGTGTGTCAGGAATCCATTCATGGCTTCATTTGGGTCCTCTGTAGGGTCTTATTAGACTGCAATCAAAGTGGCAATGGGGGCTGTGGTCTCGTCTGAGGCTTGACTGGGCAAAGAGTCACTCTGAGCTCACACACGTTGTTTACAGAATTTGTGGCCATATGCAGGACTGATTTCGGTTTCTTCCTGGTTATTGGCTGCAGGCTGCCTTTTGCTCTGAGGCTGCCCACAGGTCCTTGCCACTTTGGGCCTCCTGACCTGGCTGCTTTGATTCCTCAAAGCCAGCAAGGGAGAGAAACTACAGCAAGATGGGCACCACAGTCTTACGACATGTGATCACATAACAACACACCCCATCACCTTTACTGTATCTTATTGGTTAGAAGCAAGTTATGGGTCCCAACCACACTCAAGGGGAGGGGAGAACACGAGGGTGTAAACACCAGGAGGCGGGGATCAAGGGACAACTTCACCAACCTGTCAGAGGGGCGGTACTGGGTGGAACAGTGTCCAGAGCTGCCTGGAAATCTAACACTTCCTTTCTTCCTATGCATCTAATTTCCCTGGGAAGGTAATTCTTTAAGTGGAGAATTGATGAGGGACACAAAACAAAACCTTGGCTTCCAGTCTCTCTAGCTAAGCCGCAGAAGAGGAGGAGGCAGATGTAAGAACCTCCTCAGAGCCACAGCAGCTGTCTTGGTTGGTGTTTCTGTCATACCTCTGTGTAAGCAATTCAATCTAGTAGCCTCTACAGAACTATCTATTTTGTCTATAGCTACCATTTGGCAACTTACTTTTTCTTTATTGTATGGAAATGCTTTATTTATTCATGTGTACATACTATCTTTCTCAACTCTACTATTAAAAGGCAGGGGCCACTTCTTAAATCAGAGACCATTCACACGTTCTGCAAGAAGGATAAAAACAAAGGCAAAGGTACTTTGGAGGAAATATTTCATATTGGTTCTCTAGTGGTGGAGGAAGAGGGGTTTCTAGGTCAAGGTGAAAATCTGCCCTCTCCTAGCTGCACTTGGTTGTGCAAACAAAACATGTGTATTTGAAAGGGATGACTTTATGAATGCTCAGATTACCCTGACTCAATGTACTTGATTCCTACTACAGCTGCCAGGCATGTCTCTGGAAGTAAATGGGCAGTGGACAACGAGGTCCAATACACATGAGTACTTGCATACAATCAGTGTGCCCATGGACTTGTGGCTTTAATCCCTGCAAGCCTCAGTCACAGCTCATAGGTCTGCTACATTTAAAATGTGTAACTGTGTCTACATAAACATGTAGGAAATAGATATTATGATTCTCCTTTAAGACCCTGACCAAGGAAGGGACTTGTCAATTTTCAAGGTGCAATTCATCCCATAACAAGGGGGTCAAAAAGATGCACACTGAACACACTGGAACTCATCCCTTCTCTTGGAGTTCCTGGGGGTTTGGTGCAGTAGTTCTCTGGGTATGGAGGACATTAGAATCCTTACTGCTGTTTTCCCATCCCTGGAGCTGAGCCACCCAAGAAGTATGTTAAGAGGGCTGTTACAGACCCACCTCTGCGTAAAGATGCTGGTTGCACCAGGGCCCCTAGGTGCCTACCTTTCATTTCTAGTCTCCTGGAGTGTGGTAGGAAGCACATGGGACCTAGCTGGGTCTCCCTGGCCGAGCAACAGCCTCTCCAAAGCCAATTTTACTTGTGCAAAAGTGGAGCAAACTCAAGGGTCAAAATAGGGGACAGAATGTAGAAACAGTCTATAAACTTGGCATATCTAAGGGAACCCAGGGTGGATACTCTTTACCAAGAATTTGCCTTTGTGATTAGGTCAATTTTAATTTTCTCCCAACAGTGCCCTAACAGGCCAAATGAAAATGTTAACTACATTTTAGAAAAGTTTTAATTTGAACAACTTATGATTAAAAATAATACATTTTATAAATAATTTTTTCATAGACTTGATTGAGGATTGTTGCAAACTTTACAAAAAGATACACTGCAAGAGCAGATTAAAGAAATTACAAAAAATATAGCTATACCCCTATTTAAAAATACAATATTATACATCACACAGCATTTTCTTTGTGCAAAATGTTTGAGGGAATGCTGTGTCAGGCATGTCAAACATATTTACTCAGAGGGAAGTAAACTTTAATACAGTTACTTTGCATAATAGTATAGGCACAGCTAAAATAATGGATTTTTTCCCCCTAGAAGTTAATATACCTTAAAATTCAACATTTTACTTTTATTTTGTAGGATTGAAAGCTAAACTGAGCTTTATACAAATATACGTGTGTGTGTATATATATATATGTATGAAAACAAGTATCTGCTTTCACTTTGAGCAAATCCCCAACGTATTTACAGTATTTTCAGAGAATGTGCTTTCCAAATCAGTCTGTGTACATTTTCTCTATTAAACAACTCTTTAGAAAATTAAACTAAGCCAACATCTGTTGATTAATGGACATCCTCTGTTGAGACTTCCAGTTTTCGCTGTGGGACAAAGAGAGTCCCTAAGGAGGTCTTATTAGCACCATTAAAATCCATGCAGGATGAGCTGGTTGGCTTGGTGGGTCCACCTGGGGTACGGAAGAAACTTTCGGCCACTAATTGTGACCCTTTGGGTGTCACAGGAATAGGCTGATTGGAAAGAGAAGAATTGGACAAAAAAAGTTAACCACACACAGATACATAGTCCTACCAGACTTGGAAGGCTGGGCTGGATGGATGTATTGCACATTGGGAAACCAGCGTATCTTGAAATTGGCGAGGGAAGCTTTGATGTATTTTACATTCTCAATTATTTTTGTTAGGGGAGAGACAAAAATCTCATGATAACCCAAGAATATGAGTGCCTTGGGCACTCTTCCTGGGTTCTGGAAGAAAGGTAGGCCTTCAATCTCCTCACTTTCCCATCTTTTCCCTCTCTAAAGAGGGAAAGCATAAGCGAGTCTCTTATGACACAGACACTTGGGACTTAATAACTCCAGGAAAAAATAAATTAAGTAGAAAGCCTCTCACCTGTTGTGCCCCTGTCACAGCAATGGATTGTCCATTTGGCTGGCTCCGGCCTGGGACTGGTGAGTCATAGTTGGTGGCCCTTCCTTGCTGAGTGCCTGCATTTTCTGGTACAACATTAACAGCCTCTATTCTTGGAGACACGGGAACGAGTCCAGGCCCAGGACTGGCAGACATCTGCACACTGGGTGAGATGAGTCCCAAGTGCTGCAGGGTGAAGTTTACAATGGCTGAGCTTGGGTTCTGGATGGGAATGGGGTGGCTTGAAGCGAGAGCCGTGCTGTTCCCGACAGGTACGGCTGCCACGGAAGTTGGTGAGACCATTAGCTTCAAAGGTGTTACATGAAAAGAGGGAAAATTAACAGCAGTGAGTTCAGATGATGTCACTGGAATAACACCTGGAAAGAAAAGGGGGAAGATATCTTAAAAGCACAGGCATTTATCCAAGAAGTTGACAAGGATTAAGTGAACTTGAGACTGGCCCATGTCTGGTTAGTGTTTTATGTGCACTCACCTGCAATTGGGGAGCTGTAAATCCTGTGGTTTGGGGAAAGAGCACCTGAGTTTTCTTTACTAGACAAAATGGACTCTGCCCCCAGGGATGAGCACTGGGTGAGAGGGATTAGGTATCCTGATGGGAACAAGGTCTAGAAAACAAGGAGGAAGGGTTTATTTTACACACAAATACAGGAAGAAAAATGGCCATGTGCCTCTTTCAGGACTAATATCCCTTGATGGTTGCCACATTGGACCAAAGCCTCCAGAGGTGTGGGCTGCAGGCAGGCTGGCCACCTGGTTCCTAGAGGACAATACCCTCCCACCCTTTCCAATGCTTGCCCTGAATAATACAGAACAACTGTTTCTTAAATGCCACCTGTGATCTTAGGACACGTCTGGATGCTGGCACTGACCTTGCTTAGGGGTAAGGATTCACCCAGCACACCACCCTCACACTGATAACCTAACTCCTGCTATTGGACTCCTTGGTATAATGTAGTACTAATTGATTGTTCTTGAATTATACAGAATGGTATTTCCCAAAGGGCATTCTGAGGGACCCTAGGTCCATGGGATGTAAAGAGGCATTACCTGATTTTTGTCAAATATAATTGGGAAATGCTGAATTAAACAAAGTCATATGGTGTCTTTATTAGAGGACTTCCAAGAGACTTTAATGACGTCTGCATTAAAAATCTCCAAGCGGGGCATGCAGCAGGTAGCATTTCCCAAACTATATGGCAACTATATTTTCAGTAGGTGATTAAGGAGAACTATTATTTAAAGGAAACACTTTAAATGATGTTGATTTAGTGAAAGGGGGATAAACTATGGGCCATGGGCCAATTCCCACTCCCTACCTGTTTTGATAAATAAAGTTTTACTGGAACACAACTATACTCATTCATTTATGTACTGTCTATAGCTGCGTTCCTGCTATAATGGCAGAGTCGAATAGGTGCAACAGAGACCCTATGGCCCTAAAACCCAAAAAATGTCTACCATCTGGCTCTTTAAAGAAAGTTTGCTGACCCCTGATTTAAAACAGAAATTATATAAGTACAGATTTCTTTCAAGAACTGCTTGCTCTAATGATAACCAGCAAAGTACACCAGAGTTAAAAACTACGAATAAGAGAACTGATTAATTCATATTAGAGATGTACACACCATTGAGCAAAAGCTTTAGGCAATACGGTTATACTGCAAATAGAAAGGGCCCAAGGATAGGGCTGCAGGTACCTCCCAGATGCCTGTTAGATCACTGTACTTTACCAAACAGAAAACATTTACGTGGGTGAGTGAATCGCATGAAAAGTCTGCTTTAGCCTTACCCTCCGTGGGGCTGGTAAAAGCTAAAAACTGTTCTTATAAACTAGGGCCCTCCTTTTGTCTTCCATTTGATCTTTCTTCTTTCCATTGTCAAAACAACAGTTCAATTTAGCTGTGAATATGTCTTTTCCTTGGGAACTAGGGAATTCAGAATCTACAAAGCTGATAGTATACCACAAGCTTTTAATTTTGTTTCTTAGGTGCTTGGGACCACTCAAAATCTCTACTAGTAGGTGCCTTGAAAACCGCAGGAAGAGAGATTTTTTTAAGGGGTAAATTTAGGTGCTTTACGAAGAGCTGCTCTCTGTTAGTTTTAGTTACATTCTCTCATAGTACAAATTTTTCTGATTGCTGATTTAACTCTTTCAAGTCTTTAGTAAAACCCATAGTAATATAATAATAATTTTTACATTTCCAACAAACTACATTCATTATAAAATATTTTACCCATAATGCCAATTCCCTTTTTTTTCTAAAAAATTAGAACTATTAAATTGCAGAATGAGTGAATCTGACATATTTGGACTTGAATGTCATCTCTTCTAGCCTATAGTAGCCCTCCCATGGCCCTATCTTGCCATCTTCGTTCCTACCATTCACTACCTGGTATGTTTGTGTTTATTTGCATACTTGTCTTCCTTCCACCCTAGAAGTGTAAATTCTCAGTAAAAGTTTGTTGAATGAATTAACACATGCATCTCTCATTGTCTGTTTTGCTCAGGCCAGACTAAAAAGAAATGGCTAAAGTAGGTTGGGCATGATGGCATATGCTTGTGATCTCAGCACTTTCAGAGGCCAAAGTGGGCAGATTGTTGAGCTCAGGAGTTTGAGACCAGCCTGGGCAACATGGCGAAACTCCATCTCCACAAAAAAATAAAAAATTAGCTGGGCATAGCAGCACACCTATAGTCTAAGCTACTTGGCAGACTAAGGTGGGAGGATCACTTAAGCTTTGGAGGTCGAGGCTGCAGTGAGTTAAAATCATGCCACTGCACTCCATTCTGGGTGACAGAGTAAGACCCTGTCTCAAAAGAAAAAAGAAATGGTTAAAGTTGCAGATATGTAAAAAAGAAGCTGGAATACGTGGAAAATGTATCCACTGAAAACTCTAATCCTGAATAACTATGTAGGCAACAGGAGATTATGACTAAATCATACCCATTGGCCAAAAGAGATTATGGACCTCCCAGAAAATTGAATCAAACAAACCCTTTTGATTTCCCCCTTAGCATATACATTAAATACAAAATGATACTATGTAACATAATAGATGTTTTGAACGGTTACCATGAGGCCATCCTCAGGGAAGATTTGACAAACTCTAAGGCTTCTCCTTTAATAACAACAATAACAGATAATAATACCTTTCAGCTTATACCAAGTCTTAAAAGGATCAAACTCCTTTGTATGTATCAAATTCACTTAACCCCACAAAAACTGTAATATGGCCACAGGCAAGTATCCAAAGCAATTGCCACCAAAGGCAGATGCTGGGTTAGATCTGATCCAGAGCACAGTGCTTGATACGCAGTAGGTAGGTGATGAGGAAAAACCGATGGAATAAATTCTTTACAGATGAGGAAAAACAAGACAGAGAGAAGTAAAACAGAATGTATTAACCAGCAGAGGCAAAATGAAGGATTAACTTTTTTTTTTTAGATGGAGTCTCACTCTGTCACCCAGGCTAGAGTGCAGTGGCATGATCTCGGCTCACTGCAACCTCCTCCTCCTGGGTTCAAGCGATTCTACTGGCTTAGCCTCCCAAGTAGCTGGGATTACAGGTGTGTGCCACCGCACCCGGCTAATTTTTGTATTTTTAGTAGAGATGGGGTTTTACCATGTTAGTTAGGCTGGTCTCGAACTCCTGACCTCGTGATTTGCCCACCTCAGCCTCCCCAAGTGCTGGGATTACAGGCAGGAGCCACTGCACCTGGCTGAGAGATTAACTTTTACTTGCACATTAAATGGTATTTATTGGATGACACAGTAATGTCTTTCATATATAATTGTCCTAAGGGAGAAAAATGAGATACTGTATGTAAAAGTGCCTAATACCTAGTATGTCTGCTATATGTGGGTAGGCATCCAATAAATGTTAATTTCCTCCTGAACTAACCTCCACCTAGAAAAATTTATCTAGCATGTCAAAATCTCTAGAAACCAATACATGAATTATATCTAAAATTTGCCAAAATCAGTTTGATTTTTCTATGTACACGAAATATAAATTTTGATTTAAATTTTAGGTAGGAAGTAAAAACAGGGAGCAATTTATCTTCTAGGCGACAGATGCCTGTTACATGACATCAAACAAACATTAGGTAATGACTCAGAAAGCAGGAGTTACAGGAACCCTATGCATCCATCCATTCATCTGGGGTTACGTCTGCTTGTAAATTATTTAAGACGTTCATGACAGGTGTTTGCATTCCAGTGTGTGATGGAGAAATGCACTTAAGGACAACCACCCATGGTACTTTAAAAAGAGCAAATAATCCCTTCCTCCAAAGGTTAAAAATGTCCCTGCTGTCATCCCAGCCAGGGGATTAGCTGTTAAGGGCCTCCTTTGGATTATGGGATGCTAAGGAACGGTTCCTTGTTTTCTGAGAGAATGCTCTTTGGTAAATTTCACAAGCCACCAATCTTCCTGTAATAGACTAGGGAATTCCTAATGCTTTGTGCAGTGCAAGGCTGTACTTACTGCGGAGACATTTTCAAGTCCTCTTAGGTCCTCTTTAAATTTCTTTTTGGAACCACTGTCCTCGAGCATGCTTGCCCTCTTTGAGCCTCTTTCTCCAGCCAGCTCCCTGTTTCGGCTCTTGGCCCCTTGCCTCTCTGGTGCTGGCAGCAAGCTTCCAGGCCTGGTAGAGGCACTGGCTTTTGAGGTATCATTGGCTGCCTTCTCAATGGTGGTATCTGTGGAGTCTTTTGATCCAGGAGCCTTAGAAGAGTGGGTGGAGTGGACCGGTGGGCTCAGGCCTTGGGGTGGTGTCACACTTTGGTGGGCTTGAGCAGGCTGCAGGTAGATAGCATAGGATGGGCCTGAAGGGGCCTGAGGTAGGATCAGGGGCACTGCTGATGACAGTGGGCTGGGGATCAGGGGAACCACTCCCAGGGGCTGCATAAGGGATGGTGCTGTCAGCTC
Organism: Cacajao melanocephalus; assembly: GCA_963573385.1. NCBI lineage: Eukaryota > Metazoa > Chordata > Mammalia > Primates > Pitheciidae > Cacajao > Cacajao melanocephalus. Next base: position 58,892 of record CAUYLG010037996.1, on the reverse strand, counting down.
CATCTCAGCATTTGCTGGGGTGTCCAGAGGGGTCACTGGTTTGTATGACCCAGATCTTGCCAGCTGTACTTTCGCTTTCTGTCTGGATTCACTAAAAGACAAGATTTAATACATGACATGATAGAGATACATTAGATACATTTTCTCTGAACTGTTCTATCATTTTAAGCCTCAGATTGAAGCCACGCTTTTATGGAACATGTAGATAGTTTCTGTAATGAGTGAATATGAGATACAGACAAGATTAGCTTTCCAGTTTTCAAGGCTAGCGCTTCTTCTCACATAAAATAAGTAATCCTAATAATGTAATGTAAAAGCAATTCATCCTGCTATTAAAGAGCATTGCCAACCTACCTTGATTGCTCTTCTAACTGCATTTTACAAATAGCGGCGAGCTGAGCCATTTTACTTGGGAAGGGTGCAGAATTCTGAAAACTCTCAGCTGGTAAAACAGAAAGGAAGAGAGCATTGGTCAAAGCTAAAGAATAAATGTTCACACAGATGAAACCTCACTGAAGTCAAAGGAACAGAAAGTGTGTACCCCCCCTCAAAGTTGCATAGGAATTAAACAATGAACCCCACAAATGACTTTTTATCCTTTCATTTATACATTAGTTAGGCTTCAAGAGGGCTTGTGTATATAGATATTGAAGTAATTCTCTGACAACGATTTTAAGGATCAAGTAAGCTAAAAAAAAAAAATGAGATAAAAGTTTCCCGGACATTTCTGAAAACATACCTTTGCTGTTCTTGATAGGGCTACTAGGAGCAGAATTTATCTTTCTCCGATCACTTTCTATGCTCTTTACCAATTTGATAAGAGATGGGTGTCGAGTAAAGTTTGGTTTCCCACGTGTGGAAAACAGGTTTTTGGCACAGTTCTCTTTTGAAGACCGACTCACCTCCAAATCAGAGGTAATGAAAGGAATCACAGGGCTGGAGCCTGAAACAGAAAACGTCTGTGTATTAAAACCTGGTGGCTCAGTTTCCTTTTGGGATATGAAATAAAACCATTTTAGGAATAAAAGTGGCAACAGTTACAGAGCACTGACCACGTGCTGACACTGTTCTAAGGGCTTTATAGAGAAAGCCTTGTTTATCTTAATGAATGAATTCTGAGACACAGTATTTCCTACATTAGCATTTCAGAAACTGTGCTATATCTTATAACGAGTGGTGTGCCAGAGTATAGTTGTTACTGATTTTTCTTAGTCATATAGAAAGAATTGTGCATCTTACAGACAGTGGAGTCTTAGATCTGATGAAATATGGATGATTTTCACAGCTCCATGAGGTAATTCCTTCCTCAAGAAATATGGCCCCGTGTCAGTGATGAGCACTCTGACCCACAGAGACATTAACCTACTGGCTCAAGGTCTCTCAGCTGGAAGCATGGGGCCTGGGATATAAATCTGGCCAGTATGGCCCCAGAACTTAAACTCCAAATTCCAGCACCAAAGGACCTCTTTAAGATCATGCCAAAATCACAGTAATTCCACTGAGGTGCCATGGTTCTTCCCATTTCACCGATGAGAAAACTAAGCTTCAAAGACGCAACTTGCTCGGGCCACAAAGCAAGAGTGGCAGAGCTGGGATCAGAACCTAAGTTTCCCTTTGTCTCCATGGCCCATGTTCTTGTCATTTTCAATGATTCTGGGTGGGAATCTTTGGTAGAATGCAAAATGTCAGCATCACAGAGTTAAGATGAAGACTAGAAATATCTACTTTGATACCAGAGTAAACTCATTTCATATTCTCAATGGGCAAAGGTTCTGTTGTGGTCACTGTGCCGCATAGCAGGAATAGTGTCTTATGCTTTGCAGTGCTTTCATCTTGCCGAGTCCTTTCACATACAGATTCTACTTCTCTAACACAGGGTGAGAGGTGGTTACAGATGTTGGTTTGCTGATGGAGCCAGTAGCCAAACTTTCTATATTGCCATTCATCTTGAATCGTCTTTTCAATCATTTATATATCTTTTCCATGTGGGGCTATGAGTAGGAAGGGGAAGAGAAAATATCTCCCAATGTACATTAATTAAAAATAATAAAGCAGGATAAAGAAAATGTGGTATATACACACCATGGAATACTATGCAGCTACAAAAAGGAATGAGATCATGTCCTCTGCAGGGACATGGATGGAGCTGGAAGCCATCATCCTCAGCAAACTAACACAGGAACAGAAAACCAAAAACACCACATGTTCTCACTCATAAGTGGGAACTGAACAATGAGAACACATGGACACAGGGAGGGGAACAACACACACTGGAAATTAAAAATTAAATACACACACACACACACACACACAAACAAATAATAGAGCAAAGGATGAAAGAAAAAAATACACACCACTGGTATTTGGGCTTATTTCTGGGCCTGTCCATTTAAAAGCTGGTTTTCGGCCTCTTTCCTCTGTAACGTGAACTTTCTTGATAAGATCCAGGCTACTCAGAACGTTAGCTATATCATACAACCTCCTAATTTTTGCTGGAAAGAAAAGTATATATACTACTTAATGGAATAACGAAAGATCAAAGAATTTTCCTTCAGAAAGACCTCATGTATATTCTAAGAGCTGTCTTAACCAACAATGTCAGGCAGAGAAACATCTGCCTCCTTTTAAGTTGTTCTAGTGATACAGCTTTAATTAAGATAAAAAAGTTTTAAATATTTAACTCAGTTACTGCTAGTACTCAATTTTGAAATGATAATAGCATATGTTGACAAAGGAAAAATGACTTGATGAGATCACCCTATCTAAAACTATGTTACAGGTTTTTTTCAAAAATAAAAAGTCACCATTCCTACTTATCTTCTAATGAGGATTCAGAAGAATTTTATGAACAGAGAAAAGTATCAGTGATAAATGTCTTGCTTTTCTGCTTGCAATAGCTTATAACAAAATTTATTTAATATCACAGCATGGAAAATTCTGTACCCCATCAACATGTGTAATTTTTAAATACTGTCTTATGTAATATGCAAAACAGATCTATGAATCTGACAAATCTCACATATCTTAAAGAGTTTTGCTAAAAAAGTCTGTTTTTACTGCCATCTTGATAGTAGAAATTACAAATCGAGTCCCCTTCCTCCTAGCCATACCAGAAGGTTCTGAATTCCCTGGGGATTCAGTAACTTACACATCTGCAGTTCCTGGAATAGTTTTCAAGGCCATGACTAACCAGTGAAACAGAGCTGAAAACTGTTTGGTGACTCAAAAAGGGAGGTAACCCCTCAGTAGTATCAGGACGTGTTTTCTGAAATTACAGATCTCCCAAGCCAAGTGCCCCTCCCCATCTGCTGAGCACTTCTTTCCACACCCTTCCTGCAAAATCTGGTGTAATGGTGAGGGCGTAGTTCTTTGTTAGGAACCCAATCTACAGTTCCTTTCCAATTTTGAGCAGGTAACCTAGCTAGAACCATTCTTTCAAAATTTTCTGGAGAAAATTTTGTGAATTATCTATTTATTTATTTTTTGAGATGGAGTCTCGCTCTGTCACCCAGGCTGGAGTGCAGTGGCATGATCTCGGCTCACTGCAACCTCTGCCTCCCGGGTTCAAGCAATTTTCCTGCCTCAGCCTCCTGAGTAGCTGGGACTACAGGCAAATGCAACCATGCCTGGCTAATTTTTTTGTATTTTTAGTAGAGACAGGGTTTCACCATGTTAGCCAGGATGGTCTCAATCTCCTGATCTTGTGATCTGCTCACCTCGGCCTCTCAAAGTGCTGGGATTACAGGCGTGAGCCACCCCGCCCAGCAAAGTTATTTATATACCCTCTATATCAGCATCAGTGGAAGGAGACCTGGGGTCCAGACCTGCTTTACAATTTACTGCTCATTTGGAGCTTACATAGAACAGATTCTCCTAGTGTTTACTTTTGATGAGAACAATGTTACAATATGAAATGAAGCAATGTGTCAAATAAGAGTAGTGACACTATGTATCATAACAAATTAGCTAAATCAGTATTATCGTGGCTTCTGGGGAGAAGTGAAGATATAAAAACATAATTAGAGAAGACCTGTTTATGCACCTATGTTTCCTGATTTGGAAATGAGTTTACAACTGAGAGTTTATTGTTTAAGAATAGATTCAAAAATCCATGGCAGTCATGACACTTACTTTTAAACTTGCTTTTATCCAAATCTTCCACATGGTCCTCCCCAATTAAAATCTTGGCAGCAACTTCTAGGCTTACTATCTGAGGCGTTGACACCAAAAACAGCATCACAAATTTCTGGCTCATTACCCTTAAAGACTTGTCTTTGCGGCTGTTTACAGAAGCTTTAGAGAAGGATGAGGATTAGAGAATTAAAATTCATAAAGGGACAAGTGACTTCTAAAGTAACAAGGCTAAAAATACCACCACCTGATCATACAGCTGACAACTGCGGCATTTGAACATTAAAAGCACCACTAGCTTTAGAGCCATGTTCTGCACTGGGCATTTTCTTTAGACAGAGGAGAAATATCACGCAGCCTGGGTTTTTCACTACCGTCTCTCACCTGCCCGAAATTCCACTCCAGGGAGTTCCACAAAACACATGTCTGGGTGTCCATTTGGGCCAGTGTTTGATTTGATGATATGATCCTCTATACTGTAACTCTTAATAAAATCAAACTCTTGCTCATATTCCTTCTTTTTGATCATCATAATCTGCTCGGCGTACTTATTCTCCTCCCCGACACTCTTCAAGGTGCCGAGGGTTTTGTTGAGATTGTGTCGCCCGTGCCAAGTGTACCTGTTTTTGGCAAGGCGGCTCACCATATGTAAACTCTCTAGGACGTTCACAATATCGTAAATGCGTCGACGTTCAACATCTACAAAGAACATGCAATTGTGTTACAGATTTTTGTGACATGTTTAGAATTGAATAGCTTTTTCTTCCGTGGTTTATTACTCAGTACCTCCCGGATAATATAAGTTTCCTAACTGTAAGTGCACATACTCAATAGATACTGTGAAGGTAAGAAAGACATGTCCTTGCTTTCAAAGGGTACAAATAATATGAATTAGAAAGGCAACATTTAATGAGGGCCTAAGATGCGCTACACAGCTTTAGGAAGTCTTCACCTTAAACTTGTGAAGTAGGTATTATGATCTGCACTTTAAGGATGAGGAAAGAGAGGCTCAGACCAGCTAAACAGCTCACCCTGAAAGAGCTAACAAGTAGCAAACCAAGTCTTTAAAACTCTGCATCTCACACTTTCCAACCTGTCCTGTATTACCCTTCCAATACGCACAAACACATACACACATCTATAATGATCATATAATAGAAACAAAAGGCTGAGATTTCAGAAAAGTATAAAAACCATGATGTAGTTTTTTAAAAACTCACATAAATATAAAATATTCCTTTTTGGGTCTAATTTTGTTTACTTTCTATCATTGCTTACTAGCTATCATTAACAAAGTGATATTAGTAATTCTGTGACTCCCATCTATCTATTTAAATTGGGTTTTCAACATTCTGTAATGTTAGAATTCTCTTCATTCAAGAAACTTAATTTCAATTTAAATATTTGATGAGATCGGCTTTTCTGGAGAAGTGCTCAATAAAACACTGTTTAATAAGGGTGCATCCTACTGACCTCTTGCTGTTCCTGGAACCTGCCAGATATGCACTTGCTTTGTACTGGCTGTTCCTTCTGCCTGGAACCCTTCTCCCTGATGTCCTCACAGCTCCCTGCCTTGCTTCTTTCAAGTCCTTGCTCAGATGTCACCTTTTCAACAAAGCCTGATCTGACCACTTATGGCAAAGCACCTCTCCAGCACTCCTGATTCCTTGATGCTGATCTACAATTTAGTTTTTTCCACTGTATGTATTACCTTCTAGCATACATTATCTTTACTTACTTCCTATATCCTTTACTTAGTATCTATTGCCCCCTTTACTCAGTATCTACTAGAATATAGATACTTTACCCAGTATCTACTAGAATTTACTCAGTATCTACTAGAATCTCTTCTCTAAGAGAGGAGATTTTGCCCTTTTTGTTTATGGATGTATCCCAGGCTCCTACAACATTGCCTGGCACATAGTAGATTAATAGATATTTGCTGAATTAAAAGGTACATCCTACCCAGCTACCATTAAGCATATATGAAGACTAGATGACTCTAAATGGCATATTCTTAAAATGTGAAATAAAGTTGATATTCACAAATGTGTGTTAGACGGGCAACTTCTTCACGGGGTGACTGCTTTGTATTAAAATGTATTATCTTGCACAGTACATCTCTTCACAGATTTAGATTAAGATACCCACATGACTCCAAAGGTACCCCAAATTTGCCACAGGCCCTTTTAGCTCCAAATAGATTCAGGTTTTTAAACAGAGAAGTTAAAAAGGGGCAGTAGAAATAACTTGTGCCCAACACAGAACATTCAGAAAACTAGTCCTCAGAATAGCACTGAAGGTCCGAGAGCGCACAGGTCCTGTTCCCACTCACAGAAGCTAATCCTCAGCATCAACTAGGAAGATAACCATTCATCCTGATTCTTCAAGAACAGCAAGGGAAAGCAATGAGGCAAAAGTTCACAGTTGTAACTTCGTGAAACAAGTCATAAGACAATGTTGCCTTTCTTTAAGGCTTCAGAGATAACTGCAGTCAGAAGCAACTTCCGTTGTGACTTTTCTGCCTCTAAGATTTGCTGAAAATTGCAACTATTTGCCTTCATTCTTAAACTGGAAGAGGGCTTTAGAGATTGAAAATTTTCGTGTGGTCTTATTTGTGTCTTTTACAAACACTGGCTCCATGAGCACACGGGCTAGATGAGCGTGGGTCTGAAGGAGTTAAGTCCGTAAAGCCAGTTTAATTATTAACTCTTTCAGTGAGTTCTTTGCATACTTACTAAGTTCCTCTGCCACTTCATCAAGGCAGATGTCGTTATTCACAGCAGGGTTGGGATAATTAGGATATCGTGCTAAGAACTTATGACACAATAATCCTAAACTTTTCTCTTTTCGACTTGGTTGGGATTTCTCGTACTCGTCTCCAGATAAGTGTTCCTACAAAGGAAAAGGTAAACACTGTGTCATTCTAAAATAAAGTTTGACAGATTTATTAGGGGCATCTGTGCTCGATGACTAAAGCTTCAACAGCTGCAAAGTCTGGGAGGGAGAAAAGGTTGCGGGGAGACAGTACAAAATGCTGGGCAAACCTGAAAGGAAAGCCTGAAACAAAAATAATGCAAAGGTTCAGAATTCCCAGTGCTATAATTCTTGGGGTCCAAACCTTTCTGGTGCTCTGAAGGAAGTTAATAATAGCCTTCGGGTGGTGATGCTTTAAATTACTGGCACTTCGCCAACAGCTATATACCCCCAGCAATTTCCCCAGTCTCCAACAATTTCCCCAGTCCTCTGAAAACCTACGTGTAAACAGTCTTTGGGTTCAGGTAATCCACTTCTGTTGTCAAACAACCCCCTTTTCTGATCTCTGTTGCGGATCTCAGGGCTCACAGCACTGATGAGCATTTTCAGGTTGGCTGTCGGTGTCCACGGCTCTCCCTGGGAGCCTTCCTTCGGCTTGGTGGGTGTGGTTAAAGGGCCAAAGTCAGGCTGGATCTCTGCCAACACGATATTTGCTGTGGTGGATTCTTTCAGAGGTGTTTTCATTAGTCCCCTTTTATGTGGCTCACAAAAGAGATTTTCCTGGTTTAAAAATGTAAATAATTAAATCCATAGTAAAACAGGATTTATCAAATAGCTTTGGACTCTAAAATTGTACACTGAATAGAATCATGCCAATGAAAAAAGTGTCTAATGAAATTGTAGAGCTGATGGAATTAATAACTGTATTTGGATGGTCGTGATATGTATTGTACATTCTAATAATTAAATTTCCCATTTTTAATTTTGCAATAAGGCATAAATGTTTTCACCTTATGTTTTAACCACTGAAAAAACAACTTTAGTTAGGACTTATGATTTTAATTGTATTTGGAAATAGTTTTAGATTTAGAGAAGAGTAGTGAAGACAGTACAGCATTCCCAAATGCCCTTCACTCAGCTTCCCCTAATTGGACTGACAATATTAAGTGATCTCAGACTCCTAGAAGTGACTTTTTTCATTCATGGAACTGTAATAAGTAAAGACCTCCAGGGCAGAACCTCTTATCCACCTAGCATAATGGCTGCATGCAGTGGGTGCTAAATAAAATACCACTAAAGAGTCATAGAGTCAAGGAGACAAGGGTGAGGGATAGCATACGGTCAGATTTACCAGAAAAATCCAGAGTGCCCAACAGCAAGATTTCTGACCAGAAAAGTCTGTTCTTTGAACATCTACCCCTTCACTTTACAGGTGGAAAAAATGGGACCCAGAGAAGTAAAATTATTAGGTTAGTGCAAAAGTAATTGCGGCTTTTGGTATTGAAAGTAATGGCAAAAACAGCAATTATGTTTGCCCCAACCTAACAGCTACCTAAGACCACAAAGCTAGATCCTGGCAGAAGCAGGATAGCCACTGAGACAAAGGGTAAATCAACAGCACTTTATAAATAAGGCGAATGGAGACTATGTTCTTTTCAGTTTTAGACAGCAGGTGACTTCACATACTAACTCTTATCTTTATCTATTTTAAAGAAAATGCTTGGAACAGCAATAAGTAAAATAATAGGCAGAACAAATAACTTTAAGAACATGGATTAATGGGACTGTTTAACATATTGTGATATCTTGGGTTTATCAAGCACTTTTCCATTTGTATGTTCATAGAAACCTGCATTACTATCTTGCAGAAGAAAAGACGCAGGCTGAGAGAGGTCACACAGGACTGGAATCCAGGTATTCTCACTCCAAGTATGGTGCTCTTTCAAGGAAGTCAGTGTGGTGGACTCAACAGGACCTCCTTGCCAGCATATGCATCTGAGATGTGCTGATCTGAGAATAGGGTTTTTCTTTGCCTCAGATTATCAGAAGCAATAGTAATTCTCTTATTTGACCAACATCTAAAACTATTAGGAAATATACATGTAAGTTCACTTTTTTTTTAACCTATCAGTAGTTGGACACTCCCCACAGATGAATCTTTTGTAATTTTACAAAATGTATGCCCCATAAACAGAGAATTTTGCAGCCCCCATAGTTAAGGAAGCTGCCAATCTGGTTAAAAAAAAAAAAAGATATTAAAAAGAAATTCAGTCTCCAATCTTGTCAAATGCCCTTTCTGAATTCCAGGTGTTCAAGAATCCTCGGAAATGCTGTAATGAAACTAACAAATCTTATTATTCTTAAAAATACCCTTTCTTGTTTATGTCTTTGAGACAGCTACTAAATCATTAAAAACTACAAAGATTGTAAAGGGGCAAACCTACCCCTCTTCAAAAATTCAAGTTTCACTTTTTCCAGGCTTTCACAGAGGCTAACCAAGGATGTGGCATTAATAAGACTTATTGGATAGGGAAATATTATGAATCAGGATGATACTGCATTTAAAACTGCAATGATGAATACTGAAGTTATAAAGTACCTTTTCATTCTCCATTCTGTAAATTTCTCATACATTTAGAGTTTAAAAAGGAAAAATCTGGAGTTCCTCCCCAAATCCCGATGTTTCAAGTAGTCCAATCAATTGTACTAAAAGTTTTAATATCCTTAAAGAAAAAAGGAAATAGAAAAAGTTAGAGAAAAACAAGAACCAAAAGATCTGTTGAAAATTCCTTCACGGACAGCAGGCTGCGGAAACAAAAGACTACCGAAAAATGACAAAATAGATTTACATTTTATTCTTGACCAGCGATCACCCCACTGGGGGGAGAACGCCAACAAATGCTAGTAAATTCCTTCAGCAAAATGGATCGGCTGTCCTAAGACGTCAAGCAACCCACAGAATTTCCAGTGACAGCCCTCTCCCATCTGTAGAAAAGGCGGGCCATTCTCCGGACCCCAGCAAACAAACTGTAGCAAGCACCCACCTGTTCGCAGATCGGGGCTCCGGACTGAGCGCACGAGCCCAGGTCTCGGCTGAGCGCACGCGACACCAAGTATCTGGGTACAAGTCTGCATCTAGACGCCCGGATTTCTCCCCTTAAACACACGTGCACGGGCTCAGCAGTAAAGTCGTGGGAGGTTGCTTGACAGGAAACTTCCAAATTCAGTCCCAAAGCTCCAAGCATATAGCTGGGCATTTAAAGAGACCTTTATACTTAAGACTTATTTTTTTAATTTAAAAAAGGGAGTTCCTTAAAGATACAAAGCGCTACGTACTCGCATTCGGGCGGCCAGTTCACGCCACGATGTTAGACTCAACCATGGAAGTCTGCATTTGCCCAATAAGGCAAGCAGGTACAGTCCCCCGGCCGCCACTCTCTCCGTGCACTTCCCCTCCTTTCAGCCAAAGGCCCCTCCCCCAGGCCCTGTCCGCCCGCCGCGGGTCCGACAGTTCCCGGACAGCATCACCGTGGTTTCCAGGACAACGATTCCCGACCAATCAGAGGGCCGACCGCGGGCCTGCGATTGGCCGATGGCGCCATGGGCGGGGCCGGACCTTCCGCCTTCGATTTAAAAATTTGGCGCGGAAAGTCGGGCAGTGGCCGGCGCCTAGCTGCGCGGGGACTGAGCGCGGGCAAACCCGCGCCCGGAACCACTGTATCCCCGCCCCTCCCCCTCGCTCGCCCCCGCCCCTCTGCGCGGGAGCTCAGCTCCTCCCTCACGGCCCCCGGCGGAGCGGGAGGCGGGAAACGGCCACTGCCGCCGCCGCCACCCGCCCGATCCCGATCCTGGTGCCGTGCCGCGCCGCCCAGGCGCCGCGCCCCTCTGCGTCCCGCAGACCTGTCAGTCCACCTCATGGCCCCGGCCGGCGGGGGCTGAGCCGGGACTCCTCAGCACCGCTGCCCCGCTCGGGCCCGGGAGCCCGCGTACCTGGCAGTCAGTCCGTCTTTGCGCCGCGCCGAGGTGGGTGCCAGAGACAGACGCCGGGACCGGGACTGGCGGGCCGGCTGGAGGACAGAGGGAGCGTGACCGTCCAGGAGCAGCCAAGCCCCCGATTTGAAATTAACCCGCTCCCGGCGCGAGCAGATCCCGCGGGCGGGGAGGGCCGCTCCCCTCCCCCAAGCCCGCTCGCCCCGGCCCCGGGCCCCGCGCGCCAATCCGAGCCTCCGGACCACAGCCGCCGGCGAATCGGTGCAGGCGCCGCCCTCCGTTCCCGCCTCTGCGGCAGAGTTGGGGGAAAAGTTCGGCAACTTTTTTTCCTTTTTTTTTTTTTTTATACACCCGCTCCCCTTGCTCAAAGTTGGGGAATAAAATCTGGCTCGCCCGAGGCTCGCGGGCTGGGCCGCTGGCGCCCTTGGATTCCTCGCTTAGGGCTATCTCACCCCAGCTCAGCCCCAGGCCGGCTCACCTGCCCTCGGACTCCAGCCCGACCTCCCCGCTTGCACCCCTGACATGCATGATTGTGCTGCCCACTGTCTGCCCCATGCCTTGCAGAAATTGGTGTGAGGACGGAGAAGCTTGGCTCTTGGTGCCTAAGATCCACGGGCGCTGGGCCTTGGCCCCGCAGTGAGAACCCAGGTGTAGGAGGAAGAGGGGGAAGGCGGAAAACCCGCCAAGCCCGTCCCCGCCGTCTTTCCTCTCGGTCTCCCACCCACTCCTCCCTTTCTCTTCCCTGTTGTCTTTCCCTCTTTTTCCGGTCTCCAAGCCTCGGGCAGCTTCAGCCGGGTTCCTTGTAGAGCCCGAGAGGAACAGCAGGGTCGAGAGACACTTCGATCCTCCGTCCTCACTTTGCAGATCGGGACACCAAGGCCCGGGGCGGCGGCACTGCCTCGGCTGCACCTGGATCACTTGTGCCCGCGCTGGCTCCCTTTGCTCTCGTCTGCCTTAGACTTTTCTGCCGACGGGTGCTGAGTGTTGCCCAACTGCGCCGAGATCTGGGCGCCGGTCTCTCCATCTGGACTCGGTTTGGCTCTTCCTCCTCTGTAATCGGGCCTCTAGGCTCCAGCAGGGCCCGGGGCCACGCTCCCCAACTCCCACCACTAACTTGGGGATCAGTCACTCTCCCCATTGCTGACTGGCAGGGCGAGGCATTTTTATTTTCTGCGGAAAACGATGAGGGTGGGGATGCTGTGATACTGAGGCTGGGTCGCAGCACAGCAGCTGCTGGCCATAGGGCCAGGGGTCTCCGTGGCGAACGAAGGCTCGCCTCCCCGCAGAACGCGACTGCAGGCTTGCGGGGTGGTCGCCCTGGATAATTGGCGCCATCGTGTCCCTGTCCCCACTTCGTTGCCAGCTGAGGTGCAGGTCTTGCTCAAGAAGGCGCTTCGACCTGAAAGCGGGCTTTTCAGATACTGTGCAGAAGGGGCCGCTGGCAGATTTAAAAGAAAGCAGGGGTCCCTACACAGGGTTCCACTGTTGCTAGCACTGAGTTCCTGGTTCTTACTAAGCGCCGGTACTCCTTTTTTGGAGCAAAGCAGGGTTCTAATGTATCAACAAAAAGTGGGGAGTTGGTGCTTCTGCTTTAGCCACTAGCTGTTGGCTAGATTATCATCTTCCCCAACCCCCTAAACAAACAGTCAGCGCTCCTAAGAGTGCATAGGTTCAGCTATGCCCAAATGTACCCGAAGTTATTACAGCCCCGGAGTCTTGCCGGCCATGAGTCCCCTTTAAAATTCTTTAGAGGCAGTCTGTCTCACGCACTTGTGTTCAGAGATAGTGGCTAATTCGTTCAAATCTGTGATCTACAGGACCATTCATGCTGCACATGTCTGAGTGACAAGTACCTGTAAGGCACATCATGCAAGGATCAGCCACCTCTGGTGACACTTGACAGATGGCCTCTCATTTCATACTCAGCACAGGTGTGAAAGCGTGGGGTATGACTCAGATGGAAACAGAGCATTTTAAAGTGACAAACCCAAGGTCTCATTTAAGTGACAGGACTGGGATTTGAAGCCAAGGCTGTTTAACTCCTTAGGGCTTTCCACTGAAAGCTGTGTTCACCACTGTGTGGGGTGCTCACTTGTTTCATAGTATAGACGTGCCCATTTTATAGAGTAGAAAACTGAGGCACAAAAGGGTTCAACTGATGGCCAAGTTAGCTATAGAGCTAGAATTAGAATCCAGGTCTACCTGCTCCAAGTTCATACGTCCCATTCCACTGCCTCTGAAAGTTCCTATGAGAGCAATGTTAGTGCCAACTCAGGCTAGCCCTCAACCATTTCAGCCCCTCCCCAAACACACAAGAAAACAGAAAGGTAAGAATGTAATTCTTGCTTACTGATAGTTGTCATTGAAGGAAGTGAAATTATAGTCAAACTCATTGAATATTAAGAGTAAAGTAATATAGTTTTGAAGTCTTAACAACCCTTTCATGTAACGAAAGGTAACGAAGAAAGAAAGGTGAAACAGTTCTACTCAACACTTTGTAAAGTATCAATCTGAAATGTCGCATGATTGTAAAGGAGAGAAAAGACTAATGAAAACTTTCATGTTTACTGCATAATCAAGAAGGAATGATCAGGGCATAAGCTTGAAATCTTTTTTTCTTATTTTCCTATCAAATGTGTGTCCCACTTATTAGTTACATAATACAAGGGAATATGTGTGTATTTGTTTCTAGTATTTTGTTCATCATGTTGTGTAATCTGTGTCTCACTGAAGTTAGACCAGTTTTTCTACTCTGTGCTGCCACCCTTCTGGATTGCACAACTCGGAGGACTGATATGTTGTATAACATGTTAAGCATTAAATAAAGTAGTATTAAAAAGGATATCAAAGGTAAGAGGGAAAGATAGGCATCATGGGGGGCGCCTATATTCAAAGGTAACATTTGGGATTTCTGCAGCGTGTCCTTTTTCATCACCAAAAAGACAGCAAGACTCTACTGGAAGGTCTTGAAAAGAGCAGGCAAGACCTTCTCCTGCTGACCAGGGAAGGACGAAGGGCTAAGGAAGGAGTTGCTCTAGCTAATGGGTTTCTTGACCTGTTCTGTCTTCCTTGCTACCTCCGCCTCCCAGGTGCTTGTATCACCAGCTCTCTTCCTGACCTAGTGGGGCAATTTGGGTTGGTGCTTTTTCTGCATTACTTGTTGGCATAGATACCATGAAACAGTTGTCTGGAACCTAAAATTGCACAAATCCCTATGTGCAGCTGCTCACAACTAGATCTCAGCTCTTCCTGGTCCTTGTACTGAGCCTGCAAATGAATCATGCTGGGTCCAGTCTGGGCAGAATTGAAGAGGATGGATACAAGCAAGGGACCCAGGAGGTAGGTGTGCCTTGAGCTGGCTTGTGCTGACTGGTGCTAGACTAGGTCAGAGTATGTCCCAGGCGGCAGCAGGGCTGTGTGTGAAATCCCCTTAGACTCTCCTGGGACCTCCTGTGGGAAACTGCTGATGGGCCCTGATCTATCCTGATGAGCCCTATATAGACATTTGCAGCCCTAGACTCAGCTGCAGCAGCAATGGTTGTTGCCATTTATCGAGCAATTACTGCTTCTGAATTTTTTAAGTACTTTGAGGATAATAGAACACAAAATACTGAGAGTCATCATGTGAAGCTACAGTCTGAGTTCTGTCCTCATTTTATTGCACGTATAATCTTAAAATTGTCATAATGTCATGTAATCCAGTGCTTATCAGTGGGTTGGAAAAAACCTCTTTTCTAGGGTCTAGGACATTAAAGAAGTATATGCAGAGATTCCTAAGAGTAGGATTCAGGAATTTATTACCTAAAAAAAAAGTCCTACTGGGGCTAGGCATGGTAGCTCATGCTTGTAATCCCAACACTTTGGTAGGCCAAGACGGGTAGATTACTTGAGGTCAGGAATTTGAGACCAGCCTGGCCACATGGTGAAACACCGCCTGTACTAAAAATACAAAAATTATCTGGACTTGGTGGTGAGCACTTATAATCCCACGACTTGGGAGTAGGGAGGCTAAGGCAGGAGAATCACTTAAACCTGGGTGGTGGAGGTTGCAGTGAGCTGAGATTGCACCACTGTACTCCAGCCTGGGCCAGTGAGCAAGACTCTGTCCAAAAAAAAAAAAAAAAGTCCCATTTAATGCTGGAATTCTACAACCTCCCTGATCAATCAATGATTGCTGCTCTTTGCTTAAAGCTGATAGTGAAAGGTAACTGTGCTGATCCCCTCCAAGGCAGATTTATCACATCCTGTTCCTAATTATACAGGCACCTCTGTTATGGATGCTTCCCACCTGCACCACTGTGCGCTCCTTAAGGCAGGCAGTGGGACTTCTTTACCTCTTGGTCTTTCCAGTGCCCAGCCAGATGCTTGACCCAGAACAGGGGCTTGATACATGTTGGTTGATGGAATAAAGTTCTACTCTGGAATGTTATCCCACTGTGCCCAGATGATAACTTGTCTTTTAATTTCTTTATCTTCAGTACTGAATTCAATGCCTGACACATACTTAAAGTTCCATAATGCTAGGAAAATGATCTTGTAATTACTACCCCCTTTTAAATGTCAGGATTTTTACTTTAGCTAGGTTCTTCTGTTTTATTTATTTACTCAGGGAAAAATAGTGTATTGAGTGCTATCCTACGCCCCTAAACCCTGAATTAGGTGCTAGATATACACAGTGAGTAAAAGAGATAATGTCCTTGCCCTTTTGGAGTTTATAGTCAAGCAGTAGAAAGTGTCTGGTGCAGAGTGTTAGCTTTCATTGTATTTTTTTTCATGTAAGTATGAGGTTTCTCTGCCATTCCTCAATTCAACAAATATGCCTTTAAACAAAAAATAAATGTTCTACCTCTATAGCAGTTTTTAAAAGTTTCTGTAGGTATTTTTCTTCCCTAGGAACCCAAGTTCTGCTCTCCTCCTTTCAGCCCATATGTATGGATCACTTGCTCCAAGCCTAGGGTCTCTGCTAGGCACCAGCTCCAGGACACGATGGCTATCCTGGGGATTCCAGCGACGAAGCTAACTCTTCACTTACTCCCACTCCCCCTCTCTCTTTCTCTCTCTTCTGCAGAGATGTGGACTTCATTTGGACAAACTGCTTCTCTGAGTTCTTCAAGATTGTAGCTTCTTAGTCACTGGAGGAAGCCCTGTTTATCCTGGAATGATATTGAAGTCAGCATAAGTGGGTTCCTTACACCTCAGTGGGTCCTCAGTCATTGAGGATACAGGTACTGGGAACACAGAGCAGGCTCTTGATTAGCTGTGTCAGGCTGGGGGTATCTCCCACGTAAGGTTCTAGGCGGTCACCAAACATTCTAATAAGCTACTTCTCCCTGAAATCTGAAATCTACCTGATTTATTCCAGCTCCTTGACACTAATGAATACCTCTTAAAGTCATGGTTTTCAGGATATGATTTGACCTAATATGCTTCATGATACCCAGATATATTATGGTAAAGTGTTATTGCTCATTGTACTGCTTTATTGTAAAATACAGAGACAGAATTGGACCTACACAAATTAGTTTTGTTGACCAAAAACTTAAGATTTTTCCAAAAGCATTAGACAGCTCTCCTGTAAGCCTTAATTGAAAATGTTTAATAAAAGATCACAGCAGTTGTCAATATGGAAATTGACTACAGTATATTAATCCACAATTGGTTATGGTTATTAATGGATTGCATTTGAATTTGCCCACAAAATGTATAGTTCTATATACTCTTTTAGAAAAGTGATAACATGGAACATACTCTGTGACTGATCATATGCTCGGCCACAAAGTGAGTCTACATAAATTAAAAAAAAAAATCAAAACCGTATCAGCCATACTCTCAGTCACAGTGCAATAAAAATAAAAATCAGTGCCAAGATGATCTTTCAGAAACCACACAATAACGTGGAAATTAAACTACTTACTCCTGAATGAGTTTTGGGTAAACAAAGAAATTATGGCAGGAATTTAAAAAATCTCTTGGAAATACATGAAAACATAGACACAACATACCAAAATCTCTGGGATCCAGCAAAAGCAGTGTTAAGAAGAAAAGTTATAGCACTGAGCGCCTACCTCAAAAAATTAGAAAGATCTTAAATTAATGATCTAACATCACACCTAGGAGAACCAGAAAAACAAGAACAAATGAATCTCAAAGTTAGCAGAAGAAAAGAAATAATTAAAATCAAAGTGAAACTGAATGAAATCAAGGCTCCACATCTGTACAAAGAATTAACAAAAATCAAGTTGGTTATTTGAAAGGATAAACAAGATCAGTAGACCACTCGCTAGATTAACAAAGAAGAGCCAAATAAGAACAATCAGAAACAACAGAGGTGACACTGTGACTGATCCCACATAAGCACAAAAGATCCTCAGAGACTACTGTGAATGTACCTCTATGCACACAAACTAGAAAATCTACAGGAAATGGATACATTCCTGGAAACACACCGTCTCCTAAGATTGAATCAGGAAGAAATTGAAACCCTGAACAGATCAGTATTGAGTTCCAAAATTGAATTAGTAATAAAAAAAACCTACCAACCATAAAAATCCCTGGACCAGATGGATTCACAGCCTAATTCTACCAGACATACAAAGAAGAGCTGGAACCAATTCTTTTGAAACTATTCCTAAAAATCAAGGTGGAAGGACCCTTCCCTAAGTAATTCTACAAAGCCAGCATCACCTTGATACCAAAACCTGGCAAAGACACAACAGAGAGCTACAGGCCAATATCCCTGAGGAACATAGATGCAAAAATCCTCAACAAAATACTAGCAAACTGAATTCAACAGCACAGCCAAGAGTCGATTCACCATGATCAAGTAGGCTTCATTCCTGGGATGCAAGGTTGGTTTAACATATATAAATCAATAAATGTGACTCACCACATAAGCAGAATTAAAAGCAAAAACCTTATGATTATCTCAACAGATGCCGAAAAAGCTTTCAATAAATTCAACATCCTTTCATGATAAAAACCATCAAGAAACTAGGCCTAGAAGAAACATACCTAAAAATAATAAGAACCATCTGACAAACCCATAGCCAACATCATGAAAACTGGAAGCATTCCTCTGAGAACTGGAATAAGGCAAGGATGCCCACTCTCACCACTCTTATTCAACATAGTGCTAGAAGTGCTAGCCAGAACAATCAGGCAAGAGAAAGAAATAAAAGGCATCTGAATAGGAAAAGAATAAGTCAAACTATCTCTTCATGGACTATGTGATTCTATACCTATAAGACCCTAAAGAAAAGACTCTGCCAAAAGGCTTCTGGAACTGTAAACAGTAAAGTTTTAGGATACAAAATCAATGTACAAAAATCAATGGCATTTCTATACACCAATAGCATTCAAACTAAAAGAAAAATAAAGAACTCAGTCCCATTTACAATAGACACACACACACACACACACACACACACACACACACACACACAAATACCTAGGAATATATCTAACCAAGGAAGTGAAAGATTTCTACAAGGAGAACTACAAAACACTGCTCATATAAATCAGTGATAACACAAACAAATGGAAAACATTCCATGCTCATGAATTGGAAGAATCATTAAAATGGCCATACTGCCCAAAGCAATCTAGATTCAATGATATTCATATCAACTATCAACATCATTTTTCAAAGAATTGGAAAAAAAAATTCTACAGTTCATATGGAACCAATAAAGATCCCAAATAGCCAAAGCAATCCTAAGTAAAAAGAACAAAGCCAGAGACATCACATTACCCAACTTCAAACTATGCTATAAAGCTACAGTAACCCAAACAACATGATACTGGTACAAAAACCGACACATAGACCAATAGAACAGAATGGAGAACCTGGAAGTAAAGCCACACACTTACAGCCATCTAATCTTTAACAAAGTTGACAAAAATAAGCAATGAGGAAAGGACCCCCTATTCAATAAATAGCGCTGGGATAGCAGGATAGTCACATGCAGAAGGGTGAAACTGAACCCCTACCTTTCAAGATGTATAAAAATTAACTCAAGATGGATTAAAGATTTAAATGTAAGACCTCAAACTGAGAATCCTAGAAGAAAACCTAGAGAACACCATTCTGGACATCAGCCTTAGGAAAGAATTTATGACTACATCCTTAAAAGCAATTGCAATAAAAAAAATTGACAAGTGAGACCTAATTAAAGAGCTTCTGCACACAACAGAAACTATCAGCAGAGTAAACAGACAACCTAGAGAATGGAAGAAAATATTTGCAAATTATGCATCCAGTGAAGGTCTAATGCCCAGAATCTGTAAAGAACTTAAAAAATTGAACAAGCAACAATCAAATAACCCCATTAAAAATGGACAAAAGACATGAGCACTTCTCAAAAAAAGACATTCAAGCAGCCAACATATATATGAAAAAAAATGCTCCACATCACTAATCAGAGAAATGCAAATCAAAACCACAATGAGATACCATCTCACACCAGTCTGAATGGCTGTTATTAAAAGGTTTAAAAACAGCAAATGTTGTGAGGCTGTGGAAAAAAGAGAATGCTTATACATTGTTGGTGGGAATGTAAATTAGTTCAGCCACTGTGGAAATGAGTTTGGAGATTTCTCAAAGATCTCAGAACTACCATTTAACCCAGAAATCCCATTACTGGGTATATGTCCAAGAGAAAACAAATTGTTCTACTAAAAAGACATATGCACTTGCATGTTCATCAAAGCACTATTCACAATAGCAAAGACACGGAATGAACTAGGTGCCCATCAACAGTAGATTGGATAAAGAAAATATGGTACATACATACCATGGAATACTACACAGCCATAAGAAAGAATGAAATCATGTTCTTTGAAGCAGCATGGTTGCAACTTTAGGCTACTATCCTAAGTGAATTACCATAGGAGCAGAAAACTAAATACCACATGTTCTCACTTACAAGGGGGTGCTAAACTTTGGGTACTCATGGACATAAACAGGGCAACAGTAGAAACTGGGGACTACTAATGAGAGGAGGGAGGGAGGGGGACAAAGGTTGAAAAATTAACAGTTGGGTATTAGACCCACTATCTGGGTGATGGGATCATTCATACTCCAAACCTCAGCATCCTGCAATATACCCAAACTTGCACATGTATCCCCGAATCTAAAATGAAAGTTAAAAAAAATTAAAAATAAAAATTGGAACACGCATTTTTATTTAAAAAAAAAAATGGTAAAATAGTGCTAAGCTTTGCTACAGGTTCAATCTTTGAGATAACAATTTAAAATCATTTTAAAGTTGATTTGAAGAATGCAAAATGACGTTACTTTTAAATTATTTTTTCACTTTTTAAATTATTAGAGACAGGGTCTTGCCCTGTTGCCCAGGCTGGAGAGCAGTGGCATGATTATAGCTCACTGTAGCCTTGAACTCCTGGTCTCAAGCAGTTCTCTCGCCTGGGCCTCCTAAAGTGCTGAGATTACAGGCGCCACCACTCCTGGGCTACGATGGCTGCTTTTAGAGAAACTCAGGTTTTGGAGGACAGAGAAATATCTTCTAGTCTGTAATCTTGCCTTGAGATAGGATAAGATGTGGATGAAAATTAGGACTTTGTGGTGAAACAGACCTTGGTTGGTTCAAAGGCCATCTCATCATTATAGCTGTGCATCCTTAGGCAAACGACTTAACATCTCTGAACCTCCTTTCCCCCCTCCCTAAAATTGGAATTAGAATATATATCTTCATCAGCAGTCATAAGGATTAGATGAGATAATAGATGCAAAGTACTTAGCACAATGTTTAGCACATGGCAATCACTTAATAGCTATTATTATTGTATATTGTTATATATAATATAACCCAAACCAATCCAGAGAAATGCGTATGTGTCTTTGTGTTTGTTTTTGCTTTCTTAATCACGTCGTAGAGATTCCCAATAGCCAGATTGTGCCTAAGAACTTTTGATCAGGAAATTGTTTCTTCTGAGCAGCAGAATCTGCATCCTCCATCCCCCTCCCCGACCTCCCATTGCCCTGACTGCAGGTGCAGCTATGTTCAGTGCTCAGCCTAGGGAATGCCCAGTGTCTTTGGAATCCTTACAACCAGAAGCCTGCTTTATCTTTTTTTTTTTTTTAGTTTTTTATTTTTGAAAGAAAGAAAAAGAGAGGAAAGAAAGTGAGAGTGAAAGAAAGAAAAAAAAAAGAATGTAAGAGAGAAAGAAAGACGAAGAGAAAGAGGGAGAGAGAACGGGATTTTTGTTCTATTGCCCAGGCTAGAGTGCAGTCTAAAAATGGGTATTAAAAACCAGAGCTAACGATCCTAAATATATAAGCACCCAATACAGGAACACCCAGATGCATAAGGCAGGTTCTTAATGACTTACAAAGAGACTCAGACTCCCACACAATGATAGTGGGAGACTTTAACATTACGCTGTCAATATTAGACAGATCAACAAGATAGAAAATTAACAAGGATATCCAGGACTTGAACTCAGACCTGGAACAAGTAAATTTAACAAATATTTACAGAACTCTCCACCCCAAATCCTCAAAACATACATTTTTCTCAGTATCACATTACACCTATTTTAAAAGTGATCACATAATCGGAATTAAATCACTCCTCAGCAATTGCATAACATTTCACAGGTTGAAATAAAATATTAGTTGGCTGCTTGTTTGTTATTTTCATCCCTTATTCCTTCCTGTCTCCATTGTTAAGCACAATTATTGGCATAAAAGAGGTTTTTAACACCCATTTTTAGAATGCATTCTAGCCTGGGCAATAGAACAAGAATCCCATTCTCTCTCCCTCTTTCTCTTTCTCTTTCTTTCTTACATTCTTTTTTTTCCTTTCTTTCACTCTTTCTTTCTTCTTTCCTCTCCTTTTCTTTCTTTCAAAAAATAAAAATAAAAATAAAGAACCACCTTTTATTCTGGAGATAATTTTCTCACTTTTTGGTGTTGATAAGATAAAAACTGCAGATGAATTGAATTTAAAGGAGTTTAATTGAGCAATGAATGATTCATGAATCAGGCAGCCCCCAAAATCACAGCAGATTCACAGAGACTCCAGCACAGCCACATGGTGGAAGAAGATGTATAGATAAAAAAGGGGAAATGAGGTATGGAAATCCAAAGTGAGGTACAGAACGGCTGGATTGGTTGCAGCTCAGCGTTTGCTTTATTTGAACAGTTTGAACATCAGCAGTGAATCGCTGAAGTATGGCTGCTGGGATTTGCCAACACTTAGCTATTGTTATAGGCCCATACTCCTGAGATAGGTTTTCAATCTTGTCTACCTATTAAGCTAGGTTGCAGTTCATCCATGAGGACTCAAATATAGAAGTATGGAGTCCTTCTCAGGCCATATTTAGTTCACTTTAACAGTGATGAATTGTCTTTTTGGAAAATGACTGTAGTAAATGCTGTTTGTTTTCTTAGTATTCTTTCTTGGAAAAAAAAAATATCATAGTGCTGGCTGGGTGCGGTGGCTCATGCCTGTAATGCTAACACTTGGGAGGCCACGGCGGGTTGATCACGAGGCTGGGGAGGCCAGGGGAACTGAGGAAGCAAATGGGAGTTGAAGGTCCCTATTGTTTTTAGTTCAGGCTGCTGTAACAGAATACCATAGACTGGGTGGCTGTAACAGCGGAAGTGTATTTCTCACAGTGTTGGAGGCTGGGAAGTCCAAGATCAAGGTGCTAGCAGATCTGGTGTCTGGTGAGGACCCACTTCCGGGTTGACAGAGGCTGTCTCTGTATCCTCCCATGGTAAAGAGCAGAGGGATCTCTCAGGGATCCCTTTTGTGACAGCACTAATCCCATTCATGAAGGCTCCACCCTCATGACCTAATTAACTCCCAGAGGTCCAACCTGCTAATACCATCACATTGGGGGTTAGGATTTCAACATAGGAATTTTGGGGGGACACAGACATTCAGTCTAATATACTTGTCTTTTTAGCATTGGTGCATGGAAGCAAATGGCTCTCTTATGAATTAGATGTCCCAAAGGAGAAAGTGATTGGAATCAACTTTCTCTAATGATTAGGAGACAAATTCTGGGTAAGCCAAGAATACCCCTCTTAGAGTTTATTAGTTGGGTCTAATAAGATATATAGGCTATTTCAGGTAGAGACTAATAATTCTGTTGAGAACAAGTATCTCCTGAGGTATAGGTAGGGATTGTAGGGGTCAACTAAGCAAATCAAAACTAACAACCAATTTACAAGGAAATTTTCAACCTATTTAACAACATGATCTTTAAAATAATGCTTAACTACAAATTAGCATTAAAAATGCAAATGTTTTTGAGACAGATTTGGGTAGATCTTATTTAGCATTCTTGTTTGTGTTATTCTGGTCTTGAAAGTAAAAAATAAAAGAAATAAAATGAGCCCATGTTCACCTTTTGTTAGTCCTGCCTCCTTTCTGTGCTCCTGGAAATCTCTCTTAAATGCCTTCAATCGGCCAGGGGTGGTGGCCCATGCCTGTAATCTCAGCACTTTGGGAGGCCAAGGCAGGTGGATCACCTGAGGTCAGGAGTTTGAGACCAGCCTGGCCAACATGGCAAAACTCTGTCTCTACTAAAAATATAAAAATTAGCCAGGTATGGTGGCATGTGCCTGTAATCCCAGCTACTAGGAGTGCTAAGGCAGGAGGATCGCTTGAACCTGGGAGGTGGAGGTTGCAGTGAGCCGAGGTCATGCCACTGCACTCCAGCCTAGGCAGAAGAGCAAGATTCCATCTCAAAAAAAAAAAATGTCTTCAGTCCCCATTCTCTCTTGGGTGCTGCCTTCATCCAGGCCTTCTCCTCCCAGTCAAAGCATGGTTTTCAGACTTCTTTTAAAAAAAATTACAGAATACTTTCTTCAAAGAAAATCTAGATGAAACTCCAGAATATAAATAAAGGAGAGTTGCTTTAGTTGGAGAAGGGCTGGGGGCTGGATTCCTGCTGGCTCACCCCCAGCATCCCTCATTCATTCATTCATTTGATACATATTAACTGAAGCCCTAGCCTATGAACTTAGCTTTCTGATTGGGTCTCCTGGCTCCAGTCGTATGTCTTTATAATCTACTATCCATTATGATAATAGAAACAATGTTCTCAGACTCAGCTCTGATCTGATCACTACCCTTTTCAGGAATATCTAAGTGTCTTCTTGCCTTCTGATTGACATTCTCCCTCCTCAGGCCCTTCAAAGTTTGGATCCAGCCTACATTTCCCATCTTCCCTTCTGGTGCCACAATCTGTCCCCATGAGACTGTCCCCAGCACACAATAGACATTCATGTTCGCTTGCCTTTGATCATGCTGCTGTCTGCCTGGACTGCCCTACTTCCTCCTTTCCACTGTGCTATTTTATTGTTTTTGTGTGTGTGGCTACTCCCTCCTCAGTTAAGCTTCCCCTGGCTACTGCAGTCCCTCTCCCTGAAACTCTGTATCAATTGTTAGATGCCATGTGTCTGGCTACCCAGCTGTTGCTCAAAGTTGGCATCCTATTTTTACTCATCTTGATATCTCCAGGATCAATGTCATCAATGTGTGGTTGATTAGGAGTAGCAAGTGGATTGTATTTCACAGGCCAATTCCTGTGGACTGGTAGTAGTTGCTTGGAATGCTATCTTGAAAAAGACACTGTCTGATCTAGATTCAGTGGGAAAGCAACTGACTGACTAGCCTTGTCGGCCACAGAAGTGTGGGAGTGAAGACGTGCTTTGCTCTGTGTCTGTCCTCCTGGCAGCAAATGTACAATAACGTTTTGCTGGTGAATACATGAGTGAATATTTTCTTTCAAATTATGAAATTTAGGCTTTAGTAGTTCAGTCTTTTCCTTCAGTCTAGTGAGCTTTTGCTGGTTCAATTTCCATAAGTGACATGGGTCTTTAACCTTGAGCTCAAATCAGTGTTCTGGCAAATGTGGGTGGACCTCAGTCTGGGAGGCAGCCCTGGGTGGCATCACTTTGTATGAGGTAGTCTGCAGGAGGGCTTCTGATGTTGGCCCCTGGGCAGATTGGAGAGCTGATGTGGGATGCCGAAGAGAGAGAATAGAAAAGAGACTGTACAATGGTGACCCTATGATGTCAGCTGCATCTTATGTGCTGAAGGAGTCATTTTTATGAAAGGGTCAGTGAGACATGAGGGTACAGGTGGTGCTACTTTAGTACAAGAAGTAGAGTGAGACACAGAGTCAGGGCATGGGCCAATCACTGCTCAGTACTGTGAAGGGCCCCCGGGTCCTGGTGGGATGTATATGACCATGCACCCCTGGCAGAGTGGGGCCTTGGGTGAGATGCTGCCCAGCGAGAGATGATGGGCTCCTGGCAGGCATGGTAGTCACACCAGGAGTAGAAAAGGACTTGTTTGGGGGCATGAGTGAGTTGCCTCTGGGCAGTCAGTATCAGTTGTGGGACACTCATTGGCGGCAAGTCAGCAATGGATAAAAGCCTGTGTAATCCAAGTTAGTTCTAGTGCTTTCACACCCTCTATTCCTGCATTCTGATGAGATCTTAGGCATGACTTGGGTCAAAAGCTTTAAGGAAAACAGTTCCCGAGGAAGACATTTATTTAGAAGTAGTTGTCAGGGCTACAGCATATCCTTCTATTGCCTTTCTCAGTGAATTGAATTGATGTCATACAGAAAATGTTCTGTATCAGGGCATTTTGACTAGAATAGCTAATTAGGGAATCAGATTTAAGTAACACAGAATTGAAGCCCTGGCTGGTTCATATCCCCGAGGCCTTTGCTGTGGAGTCAGCAGATGGATGTTTTTTGGCAGTTTGCTCCTGTGCTCAGTTTGCAGTATGGGGAAGGGGTGGGGATGAGAAGATCGTCTCACAGTGGTGATTTCTGGAATGGCATATGGTTTGGGGTTCCTTGGGGGAAGAGAGTGACCTATATGCAAATCTTAAGTCAGATGTGGCCCCCGGCATCTGCCACGTCACCCAGCTACGAACTGTTTGACATTTGCAGTAATGAAACCTTCATCCTGGATAGCTTAGAGTGGGACTAGTCTTGTCCAACTGGCAAGATAGCCCTGTATTAAAAACGTTAAAGCCCCGATTCTTGGGGTCCTCCCTGACTTTAAGATCCACATAATCAGGGCCCTCCTAGCTGCCCAGTGGGGCAGTGCACAGGCTTCCTCCATTAGTTTGTCATAGGCAGAAATTCAGCTCCTCTCAGGTTGTTAAACCCAGATCAGGAACCATCTGTTCCTCGTGTTTTCCCAGGTTGCAAACTTAATCCAGGGAAGACGGAGTGTTTTGCAAACTCTGCAGCTATTACTTTCCCTGCTGATCACACTTCAGGGTTGTGGGATGTTTTTCAAATGGTAAACTCTCCTTAAGCTGGAGTCATTGAAAATGTATGATATCAGCAGTGTTCAGAGGAAACCTATTTCAGCTGACCAAGCAAAAAGGCCTCTGGAAGTCTCTCTGCCTCTGCTCTGTGATCCCATTGTCCTATTCTCCCTTCACAAAGAAAGAATTTAACCTTCAAGAAGGATAGTCTGGAAATGATCTCTGTCCCTTATCAGCAACTTCACCAGATGCTGTCCTTGCCCCCTCCACTTGCTCAACGGCAGGGGATGCATTTTTTATGTGCATCTAGGGGTGCCAAGGAGGGTCCTGGACACTTTCGATGTAAGCAGAGAAGAGGCAGGACCTGTCCCCTTCACTCCAGGCAGGGAGAGCTGCCTCAGGATGCTCTGATCAGTGGTCTCCTTTACCCAGATACCTCCTGACACCCTAGGAGAGGCTCCTGAAGGCTCTCTGGGGCTGTGCTAGGGAGGAAATTTGATCACAAACTCCCTCATGACTAAGGAGGTTGAACTGTTTATATATTTATTGGCCATTTGGGCATTACCTTCTTCATGTTGCTTGTCAAGATCTGCCTGTTTTTCTATTGTGTGTTTTTCAGATAGCTCATCTTGAACAGGGCTGGACAACCATAGCCTGCTGGTTGGCTGCCTATTTGGGTAAATAATACTTTATTGGAACATGCCTATTAGCTTACGTATTGTCTGTGGCTTCTTTCTCTGCTACTAGGGCAGGGTCAAGTATTGCGACAGAGGCTGTATGGTCTAAAATATTTACCATCTGGCCCTTTACAGAAAAAGTTTGCTGTCCCCTGCCTCAATGGTCCAACTCTTTCTAGTGATAAAACAATGTAACTTATATCCACAAGAAGATAGCACTTCATACAGCCAGTAGATTGTCATAGAGCATAAGATGAGAAGAGAGAGACACACAAGCACATTCCCTGCAGGATTGTTTGTCAGTATTTAAAAAGCGGGCAATTTTCACTAGGAAAAAAATGCTACACACTTTTCTATATACATTCACTGGAATACTTTTTTTTTTTTAAGATTTAACATGGTTATAAGCTTTTAAAACATAAAGTTGAGCAAAAAAGAAAAGCAAGCTACCGAGTGATACAAACAATAATAGCACACTGTTTATATAAATTTTGAAAATATGCAAACTTAATCCACTATATTGAGATTAAGGATACACAATGAGCTAGACCACACCACAAAAGCTGGTCCAGGCTGGCTCTGGAGGGATGGCTGGGATGACTCCCACATTGGTTCACTGCTAGAGCCGTGTGGAGGTGAGAGAGGGGAAGTCATCTTGCTAGGACCTCCTTTGCTCCTCAGGGACGCATGCCTAAAGCTCTGTGGTCTCAACAGTCCTCATGGGGTGAAGAAACCCCTGGAAATAGCGTCCCTTGTGGGCTCACTGGCTTTCATTCATTGGCCAGGGGCCAAGGTATTGTCATACAGGGATTTCTTGCTACACCACAGTTGTAAACACCCACATTTTATTTATTTGCTGAAGCATTATAACTGCCCAGTGAGTTCACCTTGCCTACTGCCTACATAGAGCTGATTTATGAAGACAGGGGAATTGCAATGGAGAAAGAGTAATTCCCACAGAGCAGGCTGTGTGGGAGACTGGAGTTTTGTTGTACTCAAATCAGTCTTTCCAAGCATTAAAGGATCAGAGTTTTTAAAGATAATTTGGTGGATAGGGGCTTGGGAAGTGGGGAGTGCTGATTGGTCAGGTTGGAAATGGAATCATAGGGGGTCAAAGTTAGGTTTTCTTGATGTCTTCTGTTCCTGGGTGCGATAGCAGAACCTTGGTGTCAGCTGATCTATCGAGCCTGGGGTCTGCAAAATACCTCAAGCACTGATCTTAGGTTTTACAATGGTGATGTTATCCCCAGGAGCAATTTGGGGAGGTTCAAGCTCTTGGAGCCAGAGGCTGCGTGACCCCTAAATTGTAATTTCTAATCTTCTAGCTAATTTGTTAGTCCTGCAAAGGCAGACTGGTCCGGTCTTTTCGGGAAAGGGCTATTATCAATTTTGTTTCAGAGTCAAACCATGAACTGAATTTCTTCTCAGAGTTAGGCCTATGCCCAGGAATGAAGAAGGACAGCTTGAAGGTTAGAAGCAAGATGGGTTAAGTCTGATTTCTTTCACGGTCAATATTTCCTCAGTTATAATTTTGTAGAGGTGGTTTCAGCATCAGTTCTCTTCAAGATTCCAGTTTAATAGGCCTGACCAAGTGTATGATAATACATGTTCAATATGTAAGTAAATATTAAATTCAGAAAGGTTGTTATCTTTGGAAAGAAGAGAGAAGAAGGGGATCAAGAAAGCATCCCAATGGGCAATCATTGCACTTATAACATTTCATTTCTTTAAAACATATGACACAATTGTGACAAAAATGTTATGCTTTAAGTTGGGAGCAGGCAATGAGTAAGTCTATAGGGCAGAAGGAAGCTGGTGGGTAGAGGAGAACCAGGGTTTCTTGGTGGAAAATGAGAAAAATCTATTTGGGGGAGAAGAGAATGGTGGGAGCCAGCACTCAATCTAGGTTGACATGTCTACTATTCACTATTCAACAAATATTTGTTGAATGGAAAAATTCAACAAGTTTTTATGGAGCATTATGTGTGAGCCACTATGGGTGGGACGCAGGGCTGATAAAGACCTTTCGTTTGTGCCTTCAAGGTACTTACAAACTGCTGAAAGAGAGTTTATGCCAACAACAGATGACCATGAAAAGTAGAATGGAGACACTAGCACAATGCAAGCATTAGCAAAGTACTGTGTGGGGCACCAGTGGGAGAGACCATGAACATGGGGGGAGGAGGAGGGGATCAGATAATTCTTTAAGCAAGCAGTGTGGACTCAGCTCATGAGTCAGGGAAGACTCTCCAAGGGAGGAGATCGGGAAAGAGTTCAACACAGGGAATCCGGAGGGGGCTGAGCTAAGCACAGCCTGAGTGAAAAGGACATGTTGTGCTGAGGGAGGACAGAAAGCAGCGCTGGGGAGAGAAACAGAGGGGGAGAGAAACAGAGAGAGAGAGAGAGAGAGAGAGAGGGAGGGAGAGAGACCGCAGCATCACAGATGGAAGGGGTTGAGAAGGCTTTGTCTACCTTTCCAGCTTTGACTTCCTTCTACAGGCATGGAAAGCCACTAAGCACTGGAAAGGCTGGGGAGGGCAGAGTGAACGGCCCACCGATGACATGCCAACATGGAAGTGTGGAGGGAATACGAAAGAGTGGGAGGCAGGGAGGCCTGGGAGAAGGCTGTTGAAACATGTCCAGGTGACAAAGGGTACATGTCTCTGTTCAGAGGGTGGCTCTGGAAATGGAGAGGTGGGGACACAAATGAGGACCCATAGAGGTGAGAGAAGTCAGGTGTCACCCTCACCCCGAAGACCTCACTCCTGGGAGGGGCCAGCCATTATGGCGGCTGGACTTCCACACAGCAATCAATGGCAGAGGTGCAGGCCTAGGTTTGTCTCTATGTCTATGGACAATAAGACAGCATTTTTCCCTGTGCCGTGACCTCTCTCATCATCCCTTGGAGTCTCGTGTGGAGGTGTTTTCTCAGTAAGTGCTCAGTAACCCAGGTTCAAAGAGCAGCAGGAAGAAAATGGATTACATCAGAGACACTGAAGATTCTCCTTAGCTTTCAGCACTTGAGATGAAGAGACAAACTTCCAGAGCTGTGGGGCCACCATTGCCCAGTGACAGAGGCAGAGCTCCTCTGTCTAAACCTTGTCTTGAATACCAGAGACACATGGGCAGCCCTGGTGAAGCAGGAGGACTCCCAGAAAGAGAGAGACTGGGGTGGAGTATGAGCTTTCTAGCTCTGTTCCCTTCTGCTGTGTGACTCCAGGCAAGACCCACGCTGGCCCTCCAGTTTTCTCATAGAGTGAAGGAGTGGAATCAGAGAAATCCTTTGTTAAAATGCTTTGGTTGCAAGCAGCAAAAATGGATATTTATAAATTCAAGCCAAAAAGAAAAATTGATGATAGATCCCTATAATATCTAGTACTTCACAGAATTGAAGGGAAGACTGGAGAACCGGGTTTGAAAAAGGACCAGAGGGGCCAGGTGCAGTGGCTCACGTCTAATCCCAGCTCTTTGGGAGACCGAGGTAGGCAGATCACCTGAGGTTAGGAGTTTGAGACAAGCCTGGGAAACATGGTGAAACCCCGTCTCTAGTGAAAATACAAAAAATTAGACAGACATGGTGGCAGACACCTGTAATCCCAGCTATTTGGGAGGCTGAGGCAGAAGAATCGCTTGAATCCAGGAGGCAGAGGTTGCAGTGAGCCAAGATCATGCCATTGCGCTCCAGCCTGGGCGATAAGAGTGAAACTTCATCTCAAAAATTAAAAAAAAAGAGAGAAGAAAAGAAAAAGGACCAGAACCAGGACAGCATCAAGGTCCAGTTGACAGGATTTAATCTGTGGTCTGTTGGGGGACAATGGTGGGTGCCTCTTGAAGGAATGAGCTCCCACTGCTTCCCCATTCCTAGTTTTCCTCATATTAACATTCCCAATCTAACTGGTCTAGACTGCATCACGTGCCACCCCTTGGGGAAGATAGATAAGGGCTCACTAGCTGACACTGCTTTTTCCTAGCCACACACAATGGGAAGAAAGTGGTTCCCTAAGAAAACTGGGTATTGCAACCCCAAGAAGATAAAATAGATGCTGACTAACCAAAGTGCTTTTCAAGTTGGAGGTTTCAATGGAGTTCTAAAATCCAGTAACCTCTGGCATGCCGTGGGCTGTGGGCCATGATGGTACCTCATCATTGTGGACCACAGACCGTTCCCTGGCTCTGGTGGGGTGGAGAGGTGGACAGGAGAGGGGCTAGAGGAGGAACGCCCACAGCTTGAGGGATTCTGGGGGATCTTCCTTGCCTCTACTGAGGGCACCTTCCTTGAATTAAGGGCTGCAGCCTCCCCAGAAGCATTGTGAAATTGCTCTCTGGATCTTTTTTCTTCCAAGGTGAGAGGATTAGAGGTCATTCCAAAAGCTTTCCGTGGAGTCCCTGCATCCGACAGTCTATATGAAGTTTGATGGGGAAAGGGGCCAAGGAGCTAATATTTTCAGAGGACTCTGGGGGAGGATCCCCCAGAAAAAGTCTTCAAATTCTTGGAAAAAAAAGTTTTTTAAAAAATAACTAAAATTGGAGCCTATGACACATTGACAATTGGAAGCTGAGTTCTTTTGAGGACAAGCATGAAATCAAGAATTATTCACAGTCTGAAGGGAAGAGTCTTTGTGGGCTTCCAAAGAAGCTTCAAGCTCAGGACTGAAACGTGGGCTCTGGTGCCAGGCACAGCTAGGAACATAGAGAGGGTCATTTTAATCACCACATGCCATTGACCCAGGCCTACAATTCCAAGGTTAGGCAGGGCAACATCATAACCTGAGTCCTACCCAACACTGTGTCTGAGGGATTTAAAAGACAGAGACTATCCAGGGCTTCTCAAACCTGGGAACAGACTCAATCTAAAGCCTAAACTGGGAAATATGGTGGGGGAAACAGGGACTCCCCGTGTAGCTAGGAAGAACCTAGGAGCAAGGATGGGGCTGAAGAACTTCAATGCACCCACCCTAACCCCTCCGCTCACCAGCAGAGGCCAAATATGAAGCTGCCATGGGCTGTCAACATGGTGAAAAGGGCCCCTGCAGGTTTTCTTCATCAGATAAGGGGTAGATCTTCTCTACCCACAATCAATAATTTTTATGCATATCTTTGCCCAACATATTGTCCAACTTGGTGAAGAGACACTACATCTTGACCCAACACCCAAGGATATCTTTGGACACACCTAGGATCGGTCAGGATGAGAAAGAAGAACGAAATAGGTGGGACTTGAAACTCAGTCCAGAAGTTTCAGGTGGAAAGAAGCCAGGAGGTGGGGTTAATGCTGTGGAAACAGTGAATACACCCTGCAATACACCAAGTGACAGCTTGGCTAGCTGAGCACAAGAACCCCATACTGCTAATCAAACCCCTACATTAGCTCTGCTAATTGTATGTATTTACGCGAACATCTTTTAAAGACTAGTAGGCTTCCTATAAGCCTTTTCCATCTTGCTGTTTTTCTGGTCTTTAGTTACAATGGCCTTATGTCATTTCATCTGAATTAATGTCCGTGCCATTCATTTCTATCTGGGCCACTGGATTAGAAGCTCTTTGAGGTGGAGGATGCTGTCTCATTCATCCTGGCATCGCCAGGATCTGGCACCATCTTCCCCATACTGTCAGACCTCAATCATTGTGGCTGTGTTTGA
The DNA here is from genome assembly GCA_963573385.1 of Cacajao melanocephalus. Lineage (NCBI taxonomy): Eukaryota > Metazoa > Chordata > Mammalia > Primates > Pitheciidae > Cacajao > Cacajao melanocephalus. The sequence goes on along the minus strand of CAUYLG010037996.1, from coordinate 26,429 downwards.
TGGAAAGCAGCACAGACATGGGCCTCCTACTAAGCGTACCATCTTCTCCACCTGTGCTGAGTTAGAACCTAGGAAAGCCATGGTGACCACATGATGTAAACTATAGCCAACTCATTACATGGTCCTCAATCGAGAAGGCTTCAGAAATGGAGCTCTATCTAAGCACCATGACTCAGGTCCATGACCATCAAATGGTCCTCTGTCCTTCTAAGGAGAAGAGAGAGGTGTCTGCCCTAAATGTAGGCTTGTCAAACAGCTTGCTCCAATCCTGGACATCCCAGCAATTTCCCCTCCTCCCTCCTAAACTACTGCACACATTTATCTCTTGTTGGCAAGCATCTGGCCAGAAAAGGCTCAGGAGTTATCAATGGGAATGAGGAAAAGCACTTTTCCATCCAAGCATTTCAAATTCAGCTGCTCTTAGACTACTGGCCAAGAACCTTGGGATGACTTTGAGGACAAGTCCAGGAGGTCCAGCCCATGCCCTGAGACACCATAAAGCTGTCCTCTTTCCCTCCAGGAAACAGTGCTAAAGATTGGCCTTTTGCTGACTGGCAATACAAACTGGACATTTTAATGGGGGTAAAATGTAGTTTTGAGGAATGTATTTCTTCCTCTTTATGAAAACAGAAATGACATTTATTCTTGTCTAGAAGACAGATTTTCACCTTTATCCCTAACCCTGTGAATTTTCAGGCAGCTTCTTCCTGGCTGGAGCCTCACTAGGGGTACAACTGAAGACAGGCTTTGCTTGTACCCTGACTTGGCTGAGCTCTGGGGCTGGTCATTCGGTTCGTAGGGTTGTGCATAGAGAGGCATTAACTGATGGGCAGTGCTTGAGCAGTCATGGAAAGCATATACACCCAAATGTCTACAGCGATCCTCTCTAGGAGGTGGCGTGCTGAGTGATATTTAATTCTTCTTTACATTTTTCCGTGTCAATTGAATTTTTGGACAATAAGCATGGATTATTTAACAATCAGGAAAATTATACAGTCATTTTTAGGAAAGCCCAGTGAGGGAGGACCCTTTTGTGTTTTCCAAATACTTCTTGTTTAAGGCAGCTCACTCCACATCCTGTTACTTCTTGTCCTCAGTGATGCCCCCAGGACTCAGGCTCCCCCCGCCCCCCCCAACCAGCCCCGCGCCGCAGAGCGCTCCTGATGACCCATGCTGGTATTCCCCCCTCTCATCAAGTTCAGCAACACCCTTGGGCCAAAACTGGCCCATACTCTTGAACCAATCTCTTTATAATTGATTTTAGTATTTTTGAATAATTTATGTCCAAGCACTCCAGTGATAACATGAATAAATTATCCTTGTAAAAGTAAAAATAAATTATCCTTGTGAAAGTCATCTCCCTGCCTTCTCAGAGTTAAATCATGATTACCAGTTGGTGTGTTTCTTTCCAGATATTTTTGTTATGCATTTACTCATATGCACTTAGAGATACTACATAGTGTTTATTTTGGCTTTATTTTCTGTTATCATTAATAGTATTATATTTTCAGGCTCTGCAATCTCCCTTTTTTGCTCAATAATATATCTTAAAGACATAGCCATTCAGTATCTTTTTATTTTTAACATGGCACAGTATTCTAAAGCATATTCAGTAATTCCCTGTTGTTGGATATTTAGATTGTTTCCTGCCTTTTATTGTTACAAGCAATGAACATCTGGACATGCCTCCTTATGGATAAGGATGAGCGTATGTTTTGAGAATAGTTACTGACAAGTGAAATTCCTGGGTGAGGTGGTATGCAAAATTTTTAATTTTATTTTAGACACTACCAGGTTGGTCTCCAAAGTAGCTATACTAATGTATGTTTCCACTGGGATTGTATGAGCATACCCATTTCCTTACACCCTGGCCATATCAAAATAGTATCAAATGTTTAAATTATTGCCAATCTGGTGGGTATATATACATATATATATGGTTTTTTTTCATGAATATCAGTGACAGCATGGTTTCTTAAGTTTATTTGTATTTTCTCTTATGTAAATTGCCTATTCATATTTTTCATTTTTCTTTTATTGGAGGGGAGGTTTAGGAGCCCTTTATATGTTCTAGGTAATAATCCTTAGTCATTTATATCCATTGCTAAAATTTTCCTGCAGGCTTTGCCTTGTTTTTTTAACTTTGTGAATGTCTTTTGTGGTACAGAAGTGTGTATATGTGCGTGTGTGCTTTAGTGGAGCCAAATTTATCCATCATTTCCTGTTATGTATTCATATTTCTATTTGCAGATTTGCATATTTTTGTCTTTTTTCCTAAACTTTCTATGGCTGCTATACCTCACTAATGTTGTTTTTGTCTTTTAAGGGTCTTGCTCTGTGGCCCAGGCTGGAGTATCACGGTAATTCACAGCTCACTGCAACCATGAACTCCTGGGCTCAAGCAATCCTCGTACTTCAGTCTCCAGAGTAGCTAGGACTACAGGCCTGAACCACTATGCCTGGCTAATTTTTAATTTTAATTGTATTTATGTATTTATTTAGAGACAGAGTCTCACTCTGTCGTCCAGGCTGGAGTGCAGTGGTCCTGTTTCAGCTCACTTGAGCTTGAACCTCCACCTCCCAGGTTTAATCAGTTCTCATTGTCTCAGCCACCTGCGTATTTTTTGTATTTTTAGTAGACACACACGGGGTTTCACCATGTTAGCCAGGCTGGTTTTGAACTCCTGGCCTTAAGTGATCCACCTACCTCGGCCTCCCAAAGTGCTGGGATTACAGGCATGAGCCACTGTGCCAAGTCTGGCTAATTTTTAAACTATTTTGTAGAGATTTTGCTATGTTGACCAAGCTGGTCTCAAACTCCTGGCCTCAGAGATCCTCCTGTCTTGGCCTCCCAAGGGGCTGGGATTACAGGGGTGAGTCACTGCACCTGCCATGTCCTTGCTAATCTTGGAGTGCACAAGTACTGGGGAGACTGGGTAGGCCACTATCCTAGATGTGTCCCTTAAGTGTCCTTAAGTCGACTCCAGTGACCAGTTCTTCCCTTGCTAGGGCATTATGCAAAACCAATTCTTGTTGGAAATAAATAGGCCTTTGGCTGGGTTTGGAATTATTTATCGTTGTAGACATTTATTATTGTAAGGTCTTAGTTCTCTCTTTTTTGTATATTTTTAAAATTATACTTTAAGTTCTGGGGTACATGTGCAGATCTTGCAGGATTGCTACATAGGTATATACATGCCATTATGGTTTGCTGCCTCCATCCCCCTGTCACCTACATTAGGTATTTCTCCTAATGTTATCCCTCCCCATCTCCACACCCCCCACTATCCCTCCCCTAGCCCCCACCCCCCAATAGACCCCAGTGTGTGATGTTCCCCTCCCTGGGTCCATGTGTTCTAATTGTTCAACACCCGCCTATCGGTGATAACATGCGGTGTTTTGTTTTCTGTTCTTGTGTCAGTTTACTGAGAATGATGATTTCCAGATTCATCCATGTCCCTGCAAAGGACATAAACTCATCCTTTTTTATGGCTGCATAGTATTCCATGATGTATATGTGCCACATTTTCTTTATCCAGTCTATCATTAATAGGTATTTGGGTTGGTTCCAGGTCTTTGCTATTGTAAACAGTGCCTCCATGAACATATGTGTGCATGTGTCTTTATAACAGAATATATAATCCTTTGGGTATACATCCAGTAATGGGATTGCTGGGTCAAATGGTATTTCTATTTCTAGATCCTTGAGGAATTACCACACTGTCTCCCACAGTGTTTGAACTAATTTACACTCCCGCCAACAGTGTAAAAGTGTTCCTATTTCTCCACATCCTCTCCAGCATCTGCTGTCTCCAGATTTTTTAATGATCACCATTCTAACTGGCGTGAGGTGGTATCTCAATGTGATTTTGATTCTGGTACATTGTGTCTTTGTTCTCGTTGGTTTTGAAGAACATCTTTATTTCTGCCTTCATTTCATTATTTATCCAGTAGTCATTCAGGAGTAGGTTGTTCAGTTTCCATGTAGTTGTGCAGTTTTGAGTGAGTTTCTTATTTCTGAGTTCTAATTTGATTGCACTGTGTTCTGAGAGACTGGTTGTTATGATTTCTGTTCTTTTGCATCTGCTAAGGAGTGATTTGCTTTGAATTATGTGGTCAGCTTTAGAGTAAGTGTGATGTGGTGCTGAGAAGAATGTATATTCTGTGGATTTGGGGTGGAGATTTCTGTAGATGTGTATTAGGTCTGCTTGGTCCAGATCTGCATTCAAGTCTTGGATATGCTTGTTGATTTTCTGTCTCTTTGATCTGTCTAATATTGACAGTGGAGTGTTAAAGTCTCCCACTATTATTGTACAGGAGTCTAAGTCTCTTTGTAGGTCATTAAGAACTTGCTTTATGTATCTGGGTGCTCCTGTATTGGGTGCATATATATTTAGGATAGTTAGCTCTTCTTGTTGCATTGATCCTTTTACCATTATGTAATGCCCTTCTTTGTCTCTTTTGATCTTTGCTGGTTTAAAGCCCATTTTAACAGAGACTAGGATTGCAACTCCTTTTTTTTTTTGCTCTCCATTTGTTAGGTAAATCTTCTTCCATCCCTTTATTTTGAGCCTATGTGTCTCTTTGCACATGAGATGGGTCTCCTGAATACAGCACACCATAGGGTCTTGACTTTTAATCCAATTTGCCAGTCTGTGTCTTTTGATTGGGGCATTTAGCCTATTTACGTTTAAGGTTCATATTGTTATGTGTGAATTTGATCCAGCCATTTTATTAGCTGGTTGTTTTGCCCATTAGTTGACGCAGGTTTCTTCATTGTGTCAATGGTCTTTATCATTTGGTATGTTTTTGCAGTGGCTGGTACTAGTTGTTCCTTTCCATGTTTACTGCTTCCTTCAGGAGCTCTTGTAAGGCAGGCCTGGTGGTGATGAAAACTCTGAGCAATTGCTTGTCCATAAAATATTTTATTTCTCCTTCACTTATGAAGCTTAGTTTGGCTGGATATGAAATTCTGGGTTGAAAATTCTTTTCTTTAAGGACGTTGAATATTGGCCCCCACTCTCTTCTGGCTCGTAGGGTTTCTGCTGAGAGATCCACTGTGAGTCTGATGGGCTTCCCTTTGTGGGTAACCCAACCTTTCTCTCTGGCTGCCCTTAGCATTTTTTCCTTCATTTCAACCCTGGTGAATCTGACAATTATGTGCCTTGGGGTTCCTTTTCTTGAGGAATATCTTTGTGGTGTTCTCTGTATTTCCTGAATTTGAATGTTGGCCTCTCTTGCTAGGTTGGTGAAGCTCTCCTGGATAATACCCTGAAGAGTGTTTTCCAACTTGGATTCATTCTCCCCATCACATTCAGGTACACTGATCAAACGTAGATTAGGTCTTTTCACATAATCCCATATTTCTTGGTGGCTTTGTTCATTTCTTTTCACTCTTTTTTCTCTAGTCTTGCCTTCTCATTTTGTTTCATTGAGTTGATCTTCAGTCTCTGATATCCTTTCTTCTGCTTGATTGATTTGGCTATTAAAACTTGGGTATGCTTCACAAAGTTCTTGTGCGGTGTTTTTCAGCACCATCAAGTCATTTATGTTCTTCTCTAAGCTGGTTATTCTAGTTTGCATTTTGTCTAACCTTTTTTCAAGGTTCTTAGTTTCTTTGCATTGGGTTAGAACATGTTTCTTTAGCTCGAGAAGTTTGTTATTACCAACCTTCTGAAGCCTGCTTCTGTCAATTCATCAAACTCATTCTCCATCCAGACTTGTTCCCTTGCTGGTGAGGTGTTGTGATCCCTTGGAGAAGGAGAGGCATTCTGGTTTTTGGTGATTTCATCCTTTTTCTGCTGGCTTCTTCCCACCTTTGTGGATTTTTCTACCTTTGGTCTTTGAAGTTGGTGACTTTGGATGGGGTCTCTGTTGATGTTGAAGCTATTTCTTTCCTTTCTTTTCTTTCTTTCTTCTTTCTCTTTCTTTCTTTCTTTCTCTCTCTCTCTCTCTCTCTCTCTTTCTTTTTTCTTTTTAGCTTTCCTTCTAACAGTCAGGCCCCTCTGCTGCAAGACTGCTAGAGGTCCACTCCAGACCCTGCTTGCCTGGAAATCACCCACAGGGGCTGCAGAACAGCAAGGGTTGCTGCCTGTTCTTTCCTCTGGTAGCTTCATCCCAGATGCGTACCCACCAGATGTCAGCCAGAGCTTTCCTGTATGAGATGTCTTTCTGAATATACGGGTGTCAGGGAGCCACTTGAGGAGGCAGTCTGTCCCTTATCAGAGTGCAAGTGCTGTGCTGGGAGCTCTGTTGCTCCCTTTAGAGCTGCTGGGCAGGGACGTTTAAGTCTGCTGCAGTGGAACTCACAACTGCCCCTTTTTCCAGGTGCTCTGTCCTGGGAAGGTGAGGTTTTATTTATAAGTCCCTGATGTGCTGCTGCCTTTTATTCAGAGATGCCCTGCCCAGCAAGGAGGGAGTCTAGTCACAGTCTGCCTGCAGAGGTGCTGCTGAGCTGCTGTGGGCTCAGTCCAGCTGCTGTGTATAAACTTCCTTGAGATTTTGTTTACACAGGTACAAGTTAGAACTGCCTCGGCAATGGCAGACGCCCTTCGCCCCACCGAGTTCGATCGTCCCAGGTTGAGCTCAAACTACTGTGCTGGCTGCAAAACTCTCAAGCCAGAGGGTTTTAGTTTGCTGGTCTTTATGGGGGTGAGACCTGCCAAGCCAGATCACTTGGCTCCCTGCCTTCAGCTCCCTTTTCTTTCTGGGGAGTGGGAGGCTTTGTCTCGCAGGCGTTCCTGGCACCAGCCAAAACCCGCAATGTGGGCTGAAGCGGCCACTCAGATCTGTGCTGGTATCCTGTGGTGCTTGCTGGCCCGGTGAAAATCTCCTGGTCTGTGGGCTGTAGAGAGCATGGCAGAAGCACAGTATCTGAACCAGAGTGCCTGGGTAAGTCCCTGATGGCCTCTGTTGGGTAGGAGGGAGGTCTTCCGGCCAGTTGCACTTCCCAGGTGAGGCAGCACCCCACCCTGCCTCGGTTTGCCCTCCTTGGGCTACATCCACTGTCCAACCAGTCCCATTGAGATGAACCTGGTACCTCGGTTGGAAAGGCAGAGATCACTCACCTTCTGCGTTGCTCTTGCTGGGAGCTGCACTCTGGAGCTGTTCCTATTCAGCCATCTTGGCAGAAGTCTTTTTTTTTTTTTTTTTTAAACAGAGTCTCACTCTGTCACCTAAGCTGGGGTGCAGTGGCTTAATCTTGGCTCACTGCAGCCTCTGCCACCGGAGTTCAAGCAATTCTTGTGCCTCAGCCTCCTGAGTAGCCAGAACTACAGGCACACACCACCATACTCGACTAATATTTTTGTATCTCTAGTAGAGACGGGGTTTCACCATGTTGCCCAGACTGTTCTCAAACTCCTGGCTCAAGTGATGCACCCACCTTGGCCTCCCAGAGTGCTGGGATTACAGGTTTGAGCCACAGCACCTGGCCAGGTCTTAGTTACCTTTAACTGTCCATTCTAGAAAAAAAGCTTCACTATTATGAATCAAGCACATATGGAGTCCATTTCAATATTCTTCTATATTATTTGAATGCTTACAATAAAAACATACTATTGTATAGTTAGAAAAAAACAAAGATAATTCAAGCATATTTTCTGCAGCTTTGGATCAGTCACTTTTGTTCTTGGTCATGCCTGGAATAAATGTACCAGGGATCTAGAAGCAGCAACAGCTCCCTCTGGGTATTCCTGCCTGATCTTAGACTAGCCATTCTTCTATTTTCAGTAGTTTCACAGAATCTGAATAAAAGGACTTATATAAAAGATACATTAAATCAACATTTTGCAGTGTTTCGTTGGTCACAAAGACGTGTTTGTCTTTACTGCTTTATTATTTGCTTTCGTTAATGTTTTGACATTATTTCATTTTCACACCCTAGAGAGGTGGCTTTTACCATCTCCATTTTACAGAGGACAAAAAGTCATACCTTTTCTTCCCCCGTTGCAAAGGTCATAGCTAACATTCCCATAATACAAGTCAGATTAACAAGAAAGCAGCATAACGAATTTATCTAAAGAAAGTTTTACACAGCACAGGAAGCTTCAGAAATGAAGACTCAAAGGTCCGGGGAAAACGGTATGCTTTGGTTTGGTGGAAAATGGACAGTTGTATAGAAATATGATTGAACTAGAAGAGTATGATCTAATGGTAATAAGCTAGGGGGAACCTAGCAAATCCTGTTTGTTCAGAATCTTCTTGGCCTCCCTGTGCGGCAGACAGGCTATCCCCTGAGTATAAGGCAAGCCACTTGTCATATGAGGGGTTATCACTCTACTTTCGAGGAAGGTCAGTCAGAGAATTCCTGTATGGCCTGCTCTCACACAGAAAGGTGGGGGACTATCAGAGGAATCTTTCTGCCCCTGATGTTTTCTAAATTTCCAGGGTACCATATTTTGGGGTAGCCTTTTATGAGCCCTGACACACATAGGAAACAGGCTTCAAGGGACTAAATCACTTGTTCAGGATTACGGCATACGTGGGCTCATCTGTCCTGCTAACAATGAATCCACCCTCTTTGGAAACTGGTTTGGGTCCATAGTAGCACCGTTTGTCCCATTTCAGGGCCTCTTGGTGCAGGAGTGGAAGCCTGGCCAAGCGAAACCAGTCAGATTTTCTTCCCCAGGAAATGGATTTGGGACTGATAGTCACGATTCACATGCAGTTGGATCTATAATGTGTATGTCCGGGAGTTGTGAGGCCACTGTCTCCTGCCTCCCTGCCAGCCTCCCAGCCGGCCACAAGAACAGGAGCTGGTGAAAAAGGCCCAGAGGGAGGCAGTGACAAAAAGCCAAGAGCATGCCCTGCTTTTTCCTGTCATTTCCTGATAAGTTTTCTCCCTGAGGGTCAGCTGTGGTCCCACTCTTTAATCCCACAGGACACCGCCTTATCTTAACCTTGCTTAAGGTTGGCTACATTTATCAGAAATCGAAGAGACCCAAGACTCTGAGCCAGGAAGTGACAGAACCTGAGACCAAATCCAAATGGCCTGTTGCTCCATGAGGCCCCGTCCCCTCCACGCTGTTTCCTCCACCCCTGGAGTGGCACCTCCACTCACCAATGCCATTACCCAGCCTCCAGGCACTCAAGGCTTCTGCTGAGGGTGGTGGAAGTGGGAGAGGCAACGGTGCTGCTACAATAACACAGCTGCGGAAGACTGGCAACAGATGTGCTGCTTGAGTCAGATTTGTGTGTAAACACTGCAAATGTTGGTGTGTAGGAATGGGAAGGACACCTTTGTTTCACAGAAACAGCAACAGTAGGCTTAACATCTCTCTGTATCTAGAGGAATTCCAGGGAAGTGTTTGTGGTTGTTATTGATGAATAATTATCCACAAACACATCCATCACCTTGTGCAAGCTTCACGGTTCTCCCTGTTAGAGGAACACAGGGGGTGGCAGAGAAGTGTTAAAAAAAAAAAAGTGTTGTTTTTCAGACTTCTGTGCCTTCCCAAATTCAGATTCACACTTAATAGGAACCTAACAAGTGCAGCGTGATTGATTGCTCTAATAGAACCAATTCCTCCCCACTCCCTGCGTCCACCTCTTTGGCCAGGTAATGCCATAGCACCCCCTCCCTCTGTTCTGGACCAGGTGATATGGCTTGCTTTAGCTAGTGGAATGTTAGCAAATGGGAGACTGGCAGAGGCTGGCAAGAGTGTCTGTGCCTTTGTACTCACTCCCTTGCTCCTCAGCGGTCATTACGAGAACATGCCCAAGCTAGCCTCCAGGAGCAAGACCTAGGGGCAGCAGAGCTGAAGCTTCTCAGCTGGAGCCAGGTGAGCAGGCTCAACAGAGACCAGAGGAACTGCCTATCTGAGCCCAGCCTAAATCACCTATCTGCAAACTTGTGAGCAAACCCGTGCTTATCGTTGTGTGCCCACTGAGGTTTTGTGGTTGGTTGTTGTGTAGTTACTAACGTGGTCGTAGATACTGGATTCATATGGCAAAGGGTATATCTGCATAGGCCATTATGAGACATACAAACAATAAAAGAGAAACACCTTTTTGTGTTACATTCCTTGGGCAATTATCTAGTGAAGTACCAAAACAGTTTAGGTGGCCCACCAAGGAAGTAAAATATAAAAACAATTCCCCTATCAACCTGGCCTCATCATCATTCCATAAGAAAGGGAACTTGCTAATCCTTACTTTTCTCTAATACTGTATGTATGGCAGAAGCATTCAGCTGCACTTTGTGGTTGAGGTCCCTTCACTTCCCTGGAGCTTAATTAGTCTTTTTGTAAACTTCATTTTCAAAGAATGCCAAATGGCTGCCTTCACCAAAGAAAAAGATCAAAGGCAGAGTGAGGCATCCTCCGAGCAAGCTCAAAGGACATCTGGGTGTTTGTGCCCTCTGGAGGACCCATGCCCATTGAGCCCATTGATAAATGGAACTAACTCTAGGCCAGTGGTTTCTCAGCCCCAAATTAGTAAAATTTAAAAACAAGTCGAGGCTGGGCACAGTGGCTCATGCCTGTAATCCCAGCACTTTGGTAGGCTGAGGTGGGCAGATCACTTGTGGTCAGGAATTTGAGACCAGCCTGGCCAGCATGGCGAAACCCCATCTCTATAAAAAATACAAAAATTAGCCACGCATGGTAGCGCACGCCTGTAATCTCACCTATTCAAGAGGATGAGACATGAGAATCACTTGAACCCAGGAGGCAGAGGTTGCAGTGAGCTGAGATCATGCCACTGTACTCTAGCCCGGGGGACAGAGTTAAACTCTGTCTCAAAAACAACAACAACAAAGAACAAGTTGAGAGGGGACCTACATAGGGAGTCAACTTTTAGTTTTATCAAATGATAGATTAACTAAAAACAAAAACCGAAAGCCCCTTTGTCATACCTTTATCATAGCAAAACTTATTGACCCCAAATAAGTGACAAAAGCATGATCCCAATTGTCTTTCTCCCAAAATGAGTTTTTATTCTCTCTCTCTCTATCCATCTACCTACCCATTCATCCATCTATCCATCTATCTATACACATATAAACAATTATTCTTGTTTTTCTCATTTCACTTTAGACTTGTGAACATTTCATCACGAATGAGTCACTACTCCCGCCTTCCCTCTTTGCTGGGTGCATATCCCTGCAGCACGAGTGTTGAAAGGTATATAATTTCATGGGCTCCTGGAAGAGCCAGAAGACAGAGCACACCCCCGCCGCGATGGAAGTCTGACATCTCTGTGTGGTGGTGGGTGGGGCGGGGAAGGGGGTGGACAAGGGGGAAATGCTAGCACCCTACTCACCATGATGAAGAATCAGCATGGGTTTGAGATGCACCTCATCCCAGGTGCTTGCCTGAAACAGTCTCAAATAGCCCACACATTCCTCTTTTTCTCCCACCTACTCCTCAATTTTCTCTTATCCATCTCCCCCCTTCTTCCTGCTCCTACCGGTAAAGTGATTCACAGAGCAGTATTTATACCAAATATGTGAAGTCATTAACAAGCCCTCCACCATCTTGCTCTTTGCCTTTAAAATTCAGATGTTAAAAATTGTATACAGCCTGTTTGGAGAGAGGGATAAGCCAGAATTATTTTCTGCACTTGCAAAGCATGCATCTTCTATTCGTCATCTTTATGTTTCTGTTATGTCAGTGGAGTGTGGTCATAATCCCAGAATGGTGACTGAATACACAGAATAATTTAACTTACGAAGAGATTACCTCAACCCAGAGCTCCGGCTCTTATTAGCAGATGGGAAAAGCTGGAGATGCTAATAAGCAAGATAATTGAAATAGATTGGGATTCTCTAGGGTATTTGCAGGTGTGGAAACGTGAACAATGTAATCATTTAATCGTAAAGAAACTGCTAAATAACTTCCACCCCAAATTACTGAGTCTGTGTGGATAGAGCTGGGGAGAGCTTGAAGGGAGAGCTGAGGAAGTCCATGGATTTGGTGTGCTGTGGAAAGCCATACAGGATTTCACAATCCTCAGGCAGCTGGGGGCTGATGTGAATCAGAAAATGCCTCCACCCTCCACCCTTGCACTACTGAGGGCTTGATATCACACAACTCTTGAAATTGAAATCTTGAGGAGAAAAGCATCTCTTTTCTTTCTCTCTCTCTTTTTTTTTTTTTAGGTCAGAATTAACATCAAAAGTTCACTTTGTTTAAAAATGGAAACAGTTCCAGTTTTTTTGTTTTTAACAACCAACCTTGAGTTGCGAGACTGTAATTGGCAGTCTTTCACTCCTACTCAAGCCGAGTTTATCTGATTTTAAAACCCTAATTTGCTTCTTTGGAGGTCAGGAGGCATAATATACAGGTGACTTTTCGATGCTCAGTTTTCCCATCAATCTGCCAAGGCAGGATGTGATGGAAGACAATCTTGCAAGTCTAGGCTCAGGCTGGGCTGGAAGTAGGGGCGACGGAGAGGCCTTAGCTCTCGCTGGCGCTGGTGGGGCAGCGCTGTGCAGCCAGGCCGAGGGAGCAGTAGCGGAGCTAAGCTGTCTGAGGTGAGATCTGGGTTAGGGGCATGGCAGCAATCTATAAAATATGCTAAAAGATTCCTGGAAATGGAATGGGATGGAGAAAATAGTACTCATCGGAACGCTTTTCAGGAAGAGAAATAACTTAATCAGCTGCTGGAGAGTAATTAAAGGGGAGATGTTGACACAGTTATGGGCCTTTTTCAGGTAACAGTTATATGAAGGGCTTATTGCCTGAGCAGAGGATACAAGCTGAGGTCAGAGCTGAATGGCTTACACCAATAGAAGAGAGGCAGAATGGTGCCACCAGGAAGCCACCATATTCACCAGTCTCCCACACAGAGCTGCTAATTAGTCTTCTTCTCTAAATAGATATTGAATAAGTATTTCATTGGTTTGAAGAGATTCTAAACCGCTCAGGACTCACACAGGCCTGAGATGGCCTGGCCTGAGTTTCTGTGCTGGTGGGATGAGCAGAGATCACTAAATGCCCGGAATGGCTGTGAATTCAGAGATGGGATCTAAGGGGAGGGGATTAGTCTGTGCCAGTCAAAGTAAGCTACAGAACAAGCTGTTCCAAGGGACAGGCGTAACACATGAAAGTCACATGCCAGTGGCCAGATCTCGTGGACCTGAGAGCTGCCCCCTTTCTACAGGGGAGAAGCTTTAATTCATGTATGGGTGCCCCAGGAGCTTCTTGGAGATTGTGATATTCTAGTTGGTTCACGTAGACTGTGATGTTATGAGTTTAAACCTCTCCATCGTTCCTCCAAAGTGCTCTGTCTGGACTCTCAGGGGCTGCCCTCAGGTGAATAATAGGGTTAAGTAACAGCAGTCCACGTTGTACGGAGAGAATTTTCTCCAATGACAACACCTGGAATATCAGGGCTGTTGTCCCCGGCTGAATTCACAGTTAGGCAAAAGAGCAGATAATAAAGAGTTAATGACAACATGGTGCAGCAGATGCCGTGGTGGGGAAATATTCTGCCACCCTCTCCCTCATCCTCACCAGCATGGAGGGGCAGGGCTTTAAAACTCTTGAAATAATCTGAAGGAATAAATGTTGTAAAGGAATTAATTTGAATTTGGAAGTGGCTTTTATCCCCAGTACAAGGAGCAAGATGGCTGGAGTTGGGGGCAGGCAGGGCAGGAGGGCAGTGTTTGGCAGGAGCACACGGGAGGGAAGGGGGATCTCTGGAGAAAGGGTAAGTATGGTAATCAGTGTGGCAGGTCTTTAATACCAGCTAGAAGATCTAGTCTTCACCCTACATGTGAATCATCATTGACTGGAACATCCAAGGGCAAAAAGGATGTGTAATATGCATCTTTAGTACCCAGCATCATGTGGGTGTGGCAAAGCCCATCAGTTGCCCTCCGATATCTACTTTCTCTCCTTCTGCTTTAGGAATAAAAGCAAATTTCATCAAGGAACCTGCAGAGACTCCATTTACCAGCCTCTGTGGCAGCAGGTTGAAGTCATATGGCTAAGTCTGGCCAGTTGTAAGAGACAGCAATGTGTACAACTTCCAGATTGCATCCTTCAAAGGGAAGCTGCTCATCCTCTTTTCCCCCTTCCTGTAACCAGAACACAGACATGGTGGGGTGGAGCCAGCTCCTACCATATGGGTGAGCGCAACATCCCAGGGATCAGTAGAGCAATCAGGAAAAGGAAGTCTGGGTCCCTGACTGGCCTCAGGAATCGTGTTCCCCTCCCTACCCTCCACCATCCCTTAACTGCAGACAGGCGTGTGGAAGAGAATTGAACTCCTGTCATATTTGGGCCATGGTGGGGGGTCTTTTTGATACAGCAGTTTAATCTGTACCCATTACACTGGGGCTCAGTATGGTTGCCCAAATGCACTATTAAGTTATGTTTGGAAATTCATAAAGGAAAAGTCAATAAATGGCTGTGTGAGTAAATGCAGACCAACCAAATGAGAAAAGCAAAGTCAGTTTATTCAGAGCTTGCTATAGCAAGGGAATCGGCAACCATTACTTGTGTCTGGGCAGAGACTCAAAGGCAGGAAGAGGAGTAGGAAAGCTTGAGAGTGGAAAAAAGGGAAAGCTTCAGGAATGATTGGAGGCTGTTGGTATGGTAAAACTGCAGGTAGGCCAACTAGAAGTGAGGTATCCTACGTGGTTGCTTAGGGGTGCCTGTTTGGCTTTCGTCGTTTGTTCCTGAGTTGGAAACAGGGATAAAAATTAGGAAACTTGTTGGTTATTCATCAAATCCTAGCCATTTGGGGCTTATATTGTTACAGAGGTTATTGTTTAGTTTCATGGATTGCCACTTGAGATAGCAATCTGGCTTCCTATAAGGTTTGACCTACAGCAGGCTGGCTTCTTGGGCTGTGTATTACAGGTAAGGGGTGGATTTCTTAGGCAGGTGTCTGCAGGTTGTGGGTCAGAGTTCGATTTCTGTGTATGGTTTTGCCATTGTCCATTTGTCTATGAAGTCTCTCATGGCTGATGAGAACAGTCCTAACATGGGGGCAAAACAGTGATGGTGGGGTAGTTTGAGAACAATCTCACCAGCGCACAACAGTGGAAGTAAATAGGTTTCATTTATCCCTGCACTCTTGAGCTGCACTGAGAACCAGCCAAAACAGTGGTAAGAAGAAAAGCCCCCAGGGCTCTGTGACCCAGGCTGACCAGTGGCAGGATTTCTTTGGCGCTCATAGCCAAAGGGCATTGATACTTTGTGGCTCCTGATACTTGCCTGAAAACAAGTGGCTGATGGTCTCAGTGCTCTTGCATCCCCCAGGCTTGAGCTAGGGGACAGTGCTCCAGCCACTCTCCTCATCCATCCTAAACCCCCAGAAGCTCAGCAAGCCCCAACACATACTTTGTGGATGTGACACACCAGTGGCCACGGAAGAAATGTGCTTTTCTTAGCATGAAGCCAGTCGTGAGCTGGAGGCTCCTGATTGTAGGCAGATGTCTGAACGGTACCCAGCTGGCAGGCCTGTGCTTGTTTTCAAATCTGCTTTCCATTCCAGTGGCGTGTGGGATGAGGGACCCTTCTCCATGGAACTGAGGGCAACGTGCCGAGAGCTGGACGGGTGCTGCTTTCCTGATTGGGTAACACCTTTCCTCCTGGTCATTAGCTGCCAGCATTTAAGCTCCTGCGCTTTGCTTCCCAAGAACATTGGGTATTGGTCTTTGCTGGAGACTGTGCTGCTATATGCTCTCTTTGCTAGGTGCTTATTCACCGCCAGCACTGCAGGCCCTTTCTTCCCAGGCTTCCCTGGGACCCCAAGAACTTCAGGAAATCCCAAGAGAGTCTGGGCTCCGTTCTTGTCTAGGACAGAACCAGGAAGGGAGATGATTATAGCTGGCTGTCCCATGGCAGGCTCTGGAGTTTCCAAAATGTAGCATTTCTGAAAAGGAACTCTTGGTTCCCTCCCAAAGTCCTGCCCTCTTCCCTCAGCCTCCCCCATCTCGGCAACTGGCATCACCATTCACTTGGTTGGTCAAGCCCCAAACCTAAGGCCAATCTTGAGTCATTCTTTTCCCTGATCTCCCACGTTAATAAGTCCTATCATGTCCCCCTTCAAAATATATATGGAAAATGTGTCCTTTTCTCTCTCTGCACTGTCATCATTTCTTCCAGCAACCTCTAGCTAGTTCCTCCTACCCACACCCTTGCTCCCCTGCAATTCATTCTCTTAGGCGGGACCAATAATGATTCACTTAGGCTGCGTCTGCTCTGCATGGAATGTCCAAGGCTCAGCGTGAACTACTCCTGCCCTTCCAGCTTAGCTTCCACCTCCCTCACTCTGCCCCCCTACACACTGGCTTTCTCTGCTTTCCTTGATGCATCGAACTCTTTCCCCATCTCAAGATCTTTCTTGGTCTGAAACATTTTTGCCTTTCCTATGGCTAGCTTCTGCCCATTTTCCAGGGCTCATCTTAAGTTTCTTCTCTTCCTAGACGTCTCTGATGACTCTGCCTAAATGAGGTTTCCTGCCCCCTCTCTTCCTGTTTTTTTTTTTCCATTTGTTTCTTTTATTTCATTTTGTTTGTGTTTGCTGCTGTTATTTATTTCTCCTGAAAGTGAGGGGGAATTCTGTGGTCTTTCTTTCCTTTTTCTTTTTCTGTAGGCCGCCTTAAGCTTTCTACATTTGGAACATCTAAGTAAGCTGAAGGGTAAAGGGGGTTTCTCAAAATCACTCGGGGGAAGGGAAAGGTTGCTTTGTTAATCAGGTCCTATGGTGGGTGATTAACTGCTTATACAATTATGTTTCACTTTTAATTAATGTACTTAAGGCTTTAATTAAATTTGGGGGTTCCCTTATTAGAGCAACTCATACTAACGAAGGTGCATGCGCTGAATGATGTCATGGCAGTTGCTGAACACACGCGGATGTTCTCAGCGTCCACAGCACAGGTGAAGTGAGGGTAGCAGTAGTGGTGCTCCCTCCACTGGCAGTGCTGATTCTCAGAAACTCATCTCAAGTGAAGTACTTTGCCCAGGTCATGTGTGGGTCCTCTCCAGACTCAGGAGTAGTATCCTCAGGAGTAGTGTAGCCAGCAAATTCTGGAACGTAGTCCTCCATCTTTGATTTCCCAGCAAGGACTTTCTCAGCGAGCAGGTCTTGCTTGTTGAGGAACAGAATCACAGAGATGGTGTGCAGCCATCTGTTGTTCCAGATGCTCTTGAGGAGATTCAGAGCCTCCTGGAGGCAGCTGGTCTGGTTGTCCTCCCGGATGACCATGTTGTAGTTGCTGCTGGCCACCATGAAGATGATGGCAGTCACATCACTGAAGCACTGGATCCCCTTGTGGCATTCACCGTGCTGGCCATCCACGTCAAACGTGGAAGTTGACTTTGTCCACCCGGTACTTGGTCTCAAAGATTCCAGAAGTCAGGACGTGGCGGTGAAGCAGGTCTTGGTTGCTTGGCACAGAGTCGGCCTGCTTGATCACATCCATCTTGTCCAGGAAGTACTGGACACAGTCAATCAGCTGGTACTGGTTGGAGCGTTTGTAGCAGGCATGCACTCCTTCATCCTCCCACGGAGCCTTGGCGGGCTCATAGAATTCAGGAGGGAAGTGAAAGTTGAGCATGCTCACCACACTCAGGATGTAGTCCACTCTGAACTGGTTCTCGGGGTTGGCCCGCTCCACGGGGGACACCAGGTTGCTCATGGCAGCCACAATGGTTTTGATGTTTCTTTCAGATTGTTTTTGATGTCCTGTACTTTGATTGCCTTCTCACCATCACTGTTGCTCCTTGCAGCCTGCAGGTCCTCTTCATTGCCCTCTTCATTAAACCCATTAACATGCAGAATCCTCATCTGCTTCACAATGGTGCTTTTACCAGATTCTCTAGCACCAATGCCATTTGGGTATGCAGCTCCAAATCTCTCTGTGTGTGCTTCTCTTTTCTTTTTTTCTACACAGCAGGTTTGATGGTTAATTATTTGGGTTTATTGTTCATTGCTTATCTTATTGCTTGACTATACAATCCTGTTCACTATTGCCTTTCTAGTGCCTGACACAGAGTAGTGCTCTATAAATAATTTGGTGGGGGGTGATGGATAGATGGATGGATTGTTAGATGCATAGTCTTCTTGGGACTTTGGAAGGCCAGACCAAATTTCTCATTAGGTCATTTGCATGTATAATTTCCAGAGCAGAGTCAAACTGTGCCAGGCTTCAGTCCATACACTCAGGCAGATGTCAGTTTGATTCAATAGATATTTATGGAATATCTACAATGTCCTTGTCCCTGGAACTACAACCATGGAGAAGGCAGGCAAAGAGCTTACAGGAAAGAAGGGTAGAAGAAAATGAAATATGCAACTGTAATCTAGAATAGTATACCATATAATTATGATATGAGAAGTGGAAGGTACTGTCAGAGCACAGACAAAAAGCATCTGCATGTCGTCAAGGGAGTCAGGGAGAGGACAGGCTGCCCTCCTGAGCACTATGATGGTGCCTTTTCTCATCTTCCAGGTTTGAGAAGGTGGAATGATGGAAATCTGATTCTCAGAGAGTAGCTCCCCATTTTTGAGGCCTGTGATTAACCAGGCACTCGACATATCAGTCTCTTATCCCGACAACAATCCTTCCAGGAGGGTAGAGTTATCACATGTCATGAGCAAACTGTTAAGTAAGTGCTAAGCCCCAAAGCCACTGTTTTAGGACAGATTCCCTGGGAAATCGACTGAAATGGAAATCTGTGCGTGGGAATGCTCTTAAAAACACATCCCTGTGAGGGGCAGCCAAGGGAGGGGTGAACAGCAAGGCAGGTGAAACAGTGGCATCAGCTGATACCATGGGAGGCTCTGGATCTAGGGAGGCCCCTCAGAGTTGTTTTAAATCAAGGTAAGGGGGTTGGGCTTTGTACCCCAGATGGACCAGTCACTGCCTACGTGCTGTCCCTGAAACAAGGTATCCCCCTTATACTGAGAGCCGTCCCTGAAGAGGGGTTCGATTGTTAACTCAGCCTCGGTTCTGACCTGGGCACCCACTGCAGCCACCCTGCTCCTACATGGCAGCTTGCACCTTTCAAGCTGAAGTGTCCCAGGGCTGCGTCCTGAAACCTCTTCTCTTCCCTGCCTACCATCAGTCTTGGTGATGCCATTGAGTTGCACAATTTTAAATACCATTTAAATGTATATCCTCCATCCAGGCCTCTCTCATGTGCTTCCGACTCATACATGATTATTTATTCACCATCTTCATTTAATATTTCCAAAACTGAACTCCTGATCCTCTGCCCCTCCCCACAACCAGTTCCTTCCACAGCCTTCCCAGCTCAGTTAATGGTACCTCCATTCTTCCAGTTGCTTAAGCCAAAAACCTTTGGGTAATTCTTGGTGATTCTTTTTCTCTGGCCCCTCAATCAATCCGTCAGAAAATTCTTCCAGATATCTCCCCCAGCAGCTGCCCATTTCACTCAAGGTAAGTGCTTACAATGGCCTGATCACCTTTCATTGCCTCTATCAACTATCTCCTGCCACTTGCAGGCCACCTGGCCCCCTCTAGACACATTGGCCTCCTTGTTCCCTGAACACTCCATGTATGCTTCCACCTCAGGGTCTTTGCATGGAGCTCTCCCCCTGCATATCTCCATAGCTCACTCCTTCACCTCCTTCAAGTCCTTGCTCACTGAGCCTTCCCTGAACACACCATTTACACTGCACTCTCCATTCTCCATCCCTGCTTAGTTTCATCCATCACACCCTTCACCCTCTGACATGCTAGATAACTGAATCACTTCTTATATTTATTGTCCATCTTCCCCCACTGAAATGTAAAGTTCCAGAAAGCAAGGACTTTCTGTTTGGCTCACAATTGTCTCTTCAGGGTGTAGAACAGTGCCTGGCACATAGTGGGCACTCAGGAAAGGTTGGTTGACTGACTGAAAGCAGTAGAGAAGGCATTCGGAAGTGTGTCTGTCTTGTTCCAAAAGTATGTTATTGCCACTACACCACTTGCCCCTTTCCTGCCAACTCAAACTCCTTCAGGATAGACATAATGCCTCTGAGAGGCTGAAAGCCAATTTCGGCCCTGCAGCAGGTCACAAAAGGCTGACCAGGGTCTACATGTCAGAAGCGATACTGGCCAGGCCTCAACAACCAGACCACCATCATGTCTCAGGATGCTTTGTAGGAGACAGTCTGGCCCCTAGCCATGGCATGACTGCAAAGTGATGGTGTCAGGGCTTCCAGAGCCTTCTCCGAGTGAGACAGGTGTGAGTTTCTGGCTTGCTCAGTGATTTACAAGGCTTTCTGTGGTTGTTCAGGTTCACTGCTAAGTTGGGGAAACCTGAGCTGCACACTTATGTAACAGCCATCAACCTTTTCATTTCAAGAGGCCTGGCCTTCCCTTCTGCTCGGGCTTTTGACCAACTTATCCATATTCTGATGCTATTCAGAATTTGTTGTTAAAGGAAATCTGGGGAAAAGGAGTTTGACGACATTTAATTTAATGAAAGCAACATGCAGGTGGGTTCTTTTTTATTTTTAAAGGGGCATTTTAGGAGCCAGAGACAGCATGGGGCAGGAGAAAGGGCTGCATCTGGGAGTTAGAAACCTGGGGCCAGGCTAGTCCTGGCTTTTCAATAAGTCGTAACATGACCTTGAGCAATTTATTCATTCTGTGTAAATTTCATTTCCTCCTCCATAATGAAGAATATCAGACTAATTAGTGCTGGTAAGTGGGTATCCTTTGGGTTGAATTCAGCCTGCACATGATTTTTTGAACCTCAATAGTTTTTAAAATGGAATCTGAATACCTCTTAGAAGGGGCTTGAGGTTTCTATTTTACTACAGTCAGCACCACTCCTTGTTGTCTTACACCCAACCAGACACATTCATCTGTGCTACTTGTCTGGCCTTGAAGGCTGCTAAGTTTCCCTTTCAGTGATGAAAGTCTTTCTAATGGTTCTAATAAACAGAATTCTTCCTGGAAGTAATGGTACCTAGCAGATGATGATGGGAGAATCTAGCTTTTGGAGGCTAGAACACAGACACAGTCAATATGATCAATATCAACTTAGTCTGTTATACCTCAAGCTGTACTGATTTTGTTGCAATTCCTTTCTTAAAGATCAGATTTTGCACCTACAAGGTCTCTGAATTCAGCGGAATATTTTTCATGACGTAAAGGAGTTGGAGACAACTTCCTTCAGTAAAGAGAACCTGAGCTGATGTAGATGTGCCCCCTCCTACGGCACATGCATAGAAGTATAGACAAAATATAAACATTAAAAATGAATTTGGGGGGAAAAAGGTGTAATTTCTTCCTTGGGTGCCTGAAAGAGAGAAATGAAAACCAGTGCTATGCACGTGAGTTGCTATGGAGGTAGCCCAAGGGAGTTTTGGACACAGACATAGATCCTGGGGTGGCAGAAATGCCCTGGCCTCTGTGCTATCTAGAGGTGCTAGATGGAGCCTCTGCATCAGGCTCAAAGAGCCTCAGAGAGGAGCCCTTCTGTTCGAATGACTAAGACAATGCAAGGAGAAATCAAAGTCATTAAAAAAAAAAAGAGTACAATAAAAGGACTGCATGTTTAAAAAAGAACAGAGCTTTGCTTGATTTAAACCTCCTCTACTACATGAATATTCAAGTCCTTAAATGTCTCTGAGCCAGTTAATGAAGGGATGAGTTTTCTTTCTTTTCTCATTGACAAGTAAAAATTATATATATATATATATATATATATATATATATATATATATATGGTAAACAACATGATGTTCTGAAACATGTATACATTATAGGTGGCTAAAACATGCTAATTAACATATGCATTCCCTCATACACTTATGTATTTTTTTCATGGTGAGAACACTTAAAATCTACTCTCTTAGCAATTTCTTGACTATGGTCAAGTCACCATGCTTCATAACAGATCTCCTGAACTTATTCCTCCTAAAATTTTGTTTCCTTTGACCAATATCTCTCCAACCCCCCTCCATGAGTTTATTTTTATAGCCAGGAAAGTGAATCCTGATCATTCAGATCTTGAGATTTCAGATCCTAAGGGCTTATCTCAATATTGAACATTTATTTCCTGCCTATGTCATGGCAGGCACGATAGTCCCGCCCCCTAGGTCTTTCACAACCACCTGGTCTTAGGAAGTGACATGGCCAGGCTGACCCCTCTGCACATCCCTAATGCCACCCAGATGCCCAGGACTGGCCATGAAAATCTGCCCCATTATGAGAAAGCCTGACCACATTTTCCACTTCCAGCCCAGCATGCCTGTGGCAAAGTCCAAATGGAAACATTACCATCTTTTTTAAATGGGATAATTTTTTAAAAAGATTCCTAATATCATGAGCTATTTTATAGGTGGAAGGAGAAGGGATTTGAGGGAGGTATTCTTAGTATAACTCTTTGCCATGAGTATATGTTGAATTAAATTATAACTCTTGTGTTTGTGCTGCCCTATCTGTACTGTGTTATATCAAGATATTCTAAGACATTCAAGATAAGAAGAGGTTTGGCAGGAAATAAAGGCATGTATAATGGGAAAAACAGAACATTTTCTTTTCTTGAGGATAAAATTTCATCATGTATTCTCCAAATCAGATTTTATGACATGTGCCCTTTAATTGTGTTCTAGTTCTTTTTTAAGGGGGAGGGGTAAGGATGAAGCGTAGATATAGCTCCTTGTCTTATTCTTAGCAAAGAAGCCTGTCACCTTGGAATCAACATTTGTACTTCAAACCCAGACAACACCACTGTCTCCCACAAGGTATAATACATTTAACAATAAGGTCACTGAAGGTAATCTCGAAGGGTTTTTGCTTTGTAAATGGAGATAATATTCCCAGCAGCCCACTGTTCACCTCTCTGGATTCCTTTTTCCTGCAGGAAAGTAGGGGAAAAGAGATGGGTCATACAGCCTGGAAAGCCCAGAGTCTTTTGGGACTGCATGGCATAGGCATCCAGGAACCCAGGATAAAGCTGTTTTATTCATTTCAACTACCTTTGTCACCAATGCCAGGTGTCCCGGGCTATGGGATCTGTGTGGTTAGCGGGGCAGGAAGGGAAGGATTGGAAAGTTGAAGTCTGTTTCTCTGGACAGCCTAGGTTTTCTGTTCCAAACAGGGGAAGAGCTGTCTTATTTTCTAAAATCCTTAATGGAGTGATAATTTTCATATTCTGACATGTATGAGTTGCCTAGCACTGTTCAGTTTCTGAAGCTGATGTTATTTTTCTGACCTGATTAAGACAACTGGGCTTCACTTCACTCATTTTAGCCTTTAACACGTGGAAAACACATTGTCACTATGTTTTATGAAATGCATGAACCCTAACCTCTGACCCTCACACCCATCACCTTGCCCTTACTACATTCTGTCACCCCAGTCCACTTTGGTCACTGTTTGGAATGGAAGCTATACTTCATGAAATGCATTCCTCTCACCAATTCACAAAGCATTAAAATAGAAGCTTTCTTTCCTCCTTGGGCCATTTTCAAAGGAGAAACTTTTTAAGTAGTCCTTCTACAGAAGTCACCAAAAAGATAGAAAACAGGAAATTAAATGAATTACTGAGAAAGCCTGCATATGATTCTAGTTTTATTCTTCCAACTAATGAAGGTAGTGTGCCCTAAACATAACACTATTAAAACAATAAAATAGCAGAGCAATAGTCACATTTTTGCCTGAAATTGGTTTAGAATTTATATTATAGATATTCTTTTTTTCTCTCAATACTTGGGGGGAAAATGACATTTATTTCTCTTATAAAAAGAAACCAGGCATTTGCATTTTGTTTCTATCACTGGAACAAACTTTTAAATAAAAGTTTCTTGTGACCTTGTTGAATAGATGATCTGTCTTTGATTCTTAGGATAAAATGTACAAAATAGCAAGAACAAATAGAAATCTGTTTTGACCAGATCATATTGATCAAAATGCTGCTGTTTGATTCAAACACACTGTGGTTTTTCAAAGCTACAGGCACAAAAACAAGCAAACAATGACGACAACCACACAATAATAATATCCCAACATATAATAGGTCTCAATTGGAAGAGTTTTGATTTGTGAGAAATAAAACCTCCTCCTTCCCCCTGCAAAAATAGGAAATGATGAAAACCAGCATCCTGGGGTAAATTAGGCAACTGATTAACTCTGAGACCTCTGCTCCCCTGTGTAATTTCAGGGACTGCTGAGGGCATTGCAAGTACCACCATGGGAGGGAAGCTCTTTAGACACTGGTATCTCTGTCTACACCATGAGAAAAGTACTTTCTTCAAATTCGGAAGCCCACATCAGTCTCCCCAACGTGTTTTAAAGCAAGCCCGTTTATTAGTTTGCGTTACAGGCTAAACAAAGCCCAGCACTGGCCTGCAGCCAGCAGGCACATCTCTGCCTCCCAGTGGCTGACTGCCTGAACACAGAACTTGGGGTGGGTGGACGGTTGCTTTTTGCAAGACACACGTTGCGGAGCATCCCTGAACAGGTGTTCTCCACTCCCAGAGCTCTCCTTGTAAGAAGCTGAATCAGTGTTGCTCTGGAATGACCAGCCAAGATTAAATATGACCAGCTTTATTAAGGGGCTTTCTGAAAAAGAAGTCAACTTGGTTTTGCCAACTCTGGTCACCAGATTCTTGATTAGCAATGGTTGGTTGGGGTCCATCCAGTCTAGCATTCTTTCCACCAAATCTATGTTCTTTTAACTAAGGACTTAATAACCAAAATAATTGAGACTGATTGTACCAGTAGGAAGGAGAAATGTATACAGTTTTTCTAAATTATTAAACTAGCTTGTATGGTAGAATGCTATGTAGCAATGAAAAATTGTGTTGTCAGCCTGGCACAGTGGCTTATGCCTATAATTCCAGGAATTTGGGAGGTCAAGGTGGGAGGATTGCTTGAGACCAGGAGTTTGAGACCAGCCTGAAAAATATGGTGAGACCCCAACCTCTCTACAAAAAATAGAGAGATGTACCTATAGTCCAAGCTACTTGGGAGGCTGAGGTGGGAGTATCGCTTGAGCCCAGGAGATCAACCCTTCAGTGAGTCATGTTTGTGCCACTGCACTCTAGTTTGGACAAGAAAGCAGGAACCCTGTCTCAAGAGAGGAAAAGAAAAAGACAAGAAAAATGATGTAGTAGATGGCTTATTGACCTACGGATATTCATGCTATACTATTGAGTGGGATATGCAATAGGAAGTACAGTATAATCCACTTTTTTAAAAAGATAAATTATTTATATACTACAATTCAGTTTCTATTTCAAACTCCCAGTCTCCTGACCGAAGTAAACTTCATCACAATCGATCTGTGGTTTCTTCTAATTTTCTCGGATCACATTTAAGTTCCCAGGGACTTACAGATCATATTGGCATGAGGCCAGGTTGGGAGATATCTGGTTTCCTGTCATTAATCTACACAGACACCTATTGACTTGTCTTTATTCCAGCTTTGTCTTAATTGTTGGGTCCACTCACGTTGTCTTCCTTATCATGAACACAAGGCTGCATCAGGTCCAGCACTCCTTTTGCTACTTCTATACATGGGAAACATTTGACTAATCCCTTAAGCATGGTGGGCTCCACAGAAATTTTGGGATGCTGGGTTAGACCCAGTCCCCCAGGCATTGCTATTATAACAGTGTTGAGAGGCTGGGTCTTTAAGAGGTAATTAGGCCATGGGAGCTCCACCCTCTTGAATAGATTAATGCTATTGTCTTGGGAGTGGGCTAGTTACTGTGGACATTTGGCCTCCTTCCCCCTCTGTCTCAGGCACATGCTTGCCATTCCACTTTTTGCCATGGGATGATGCAGCACAAAGGTCATTGCCAGATGCCAGTGCCATGTTGTTGGACTCTCCAGCCTCCAAAACATGAGCCAAATAAACTTCTATTGTTTATTTATAAATTACGAAGTTTCAGGTACTCTATTATAGCAACACAAAATGGATTAAGACATGGTGTAAAAGCATAATTCTCAAACTGTTAAGAAACATAATTCTCATACATATAGATGACAAGCTCACAAAGGAAGCAGTAGCAATATAAGAGCTAGTCTGAAGAAAATTTGAGGAATAGGGATTATATAGCTAGTGGGGAAAGGAATATAGAAATAAGATCGCTAAATAGATACAAAACAAGTTAATGCTCTATAAAATAAACACACACACACACTTACACACACATACACACAAATGCAGGGATTGGAGTTATCTTCTCTACCAAGCTCCCTTGTCCCCCCTGAAAATTCATCACACCTTATTATTTTTCTACAAGTTCATCTCTGAATTTTCAGGATTATGACATGTGTAGACCACAGTCAAAAGCACATTCCCTGAGTGAGTCAGATGACCCTTCACAGACTATTTAGAAAGGGCATGCAGCCATTATGTGCTATAGCTGGCCTAAAGTTAGAACCTGAACAACACTATTTTATAAAAGACAAAGTTGTGTTTTAAAATAAGTTGTAACGGCTGCCCCATTCTCCTCACAATAACTGCTGGCCCTGGCTTCTGTAAATAAAACTGCTA